>JACCPG010009598.1:0-96383 GCA_016069955.1 Drepana arcuata | reverse complement strand
GTCGGTTTCGAGTACTCTTAACGTTCCCGTCCTTGAGAGTCCGATCTATTTGATCCAGGTAGTTGGAACGTGGCCTTCCTCTGCCTCTTCTTGCACACTTTTGCTTTGTATATCTGTTTCGTCAATCTTTCTTCACTCATCCTTTCTATGTGTCCAAACCAACGTAACATGCCTTTCTTCATCTTTACAATCACGCCCTCATTCACGCCAGTTGATTTGCGAATCTCTTCATTGCAGATTCGATCTAATATCGTTACGCCGCACATTTTTCGAAGAGATCGCATCTCGACTGCATTCAAGCTATTTTCATACTTCCTCTGACATACCCAGGATTCGCTGCCATACAATAAGGTAGGTACCAATATCGCGTTGTGGACAGCAGCTCGAGCATTCTTGCTCAGACTTTTACTGCCCATCAACGCCGACATGGCCCCATTCACCTTATTTCCGGCAGTTATCCTTCTTACAATATCTTTATCTATATCTTTCAATATCTTATATAGATTATATTTTTAATAATTTCAATTCCTCTTCACTCCAACAAGAGTCCCCAAAGGAATAGGCAGAGGTGTGTAGTAGTTTCCACACACTCCCTATTCACCGGGTTAATGTAGGTATTAGGTGCCAAAGTGATAGATGGTGAGTCCATCGCCGTTTCACAAGCCCGACAATGCATATGCCTTTGAATATCTGCTCAGATGCAAGTCCCTTCTCGATGATTTTCTGCACCATAAAAAGTCATGGTGTGATTTGTCACTGTACTTAAGTTTTGATATACTCATTGTTACAGTCGGGATTCGAATATACAAACTTTGTGCTGCAGGTGACTACTCGAACCGCTCGAAATCAAAGCCTTCGTGGATAGCACTATATATATATATATATAGTGCTATCTATATATATATATATATATAGGTTTATGTTCCTAGTTTTTGAGAAAGACAGACGAAGTGGACCTTGTATTAATATATGTATTACCAGTAAGAGTATCCTAAGGCGGGGCCAGGCTCGAATAGCTGCAGAGCTATGTAGGAGGTAGCCAGGTGCTCTTTCAACCCTGACGTGGCCCAGTATATGCCAAACATTAGCAATACTATAGTTCCCAGTACTGCTGTCACGACGTTAGTCCACATACAACCTGAATACAGAAAAAATACCCTTGATTTCTAGCTTCTTCTAACCCTTGCACTACTAAAGGAAGTTGGAAATAGAAGAGAAAAGATATGACAGCTTCTTTACGAAGGAAAGGTAGAGGGAAGGAGAGAGAAAACAAGACCAATATTAACATATATGAGACAGATCAAAGAAAACGTGTATGTCGTGTACGTATAAGGAGAACAAAGAGATTGGACAGAGACAAATGGAAGAATTTTCTTAAATACGCCGTCTAGAATCCACGAATGAACTTGCGATTCGAACCCTTGCGAGTCGGGATCGAACTCCAATCATTGTGTCGCAGGCAACTCGAACCATGCTATGAGGATGATCACCACACTTTGTCTACTACGTAACGAGAGGGTATATAAAGAGAGATGTAAAGTAGTCCTCTCTTCCCTTACATACATATTTTTAACGAACACTATCTCATTGCTTTGCCAACCTTTCTTAACTAATCCTTCCTATTACGTTGACTTACCGGGTAGTCCAAATATCGGTTCCGTAGGGTTCTTAGTTGCATTCACAATGGCCAGCCCGGACGCAATCACGGCGAATATAAGCTGTATGAATAGTATTACAAGCACGCTTATGTAGAAAGCGAACGAAATCACTGGGCGGATTGGCACTGAAATTTAAGAAAAATGTGTTAAGATAATACCTATAAATAATATATCCTCACGCCTTCCCACAAGTGTCCCCGAATGGGTAGGCACAGGTGTATAGGTAACACCCACACACCCACTTTCCGCCAGAGGTATATTAGGTGCCAACGTGACAGATGGCGAGTCCATCGCCGTTACTCAAGCATAACTATACATACGCCTTTGAATTTCTTCTCAGACATATGCAGGTTTCCTCTCGTTGTTTCCTTCACCGTAAAGCGTAGTGTGACTAATTACTGTACTGTTCAGAAAAACTTATTGGTACAGTCGGGATTCGAACTTGCGATCTTTGTGTCGCAGGCAACTGCTCGAACCAATCGGCCACCACGGCTACATATTAACTTAATACCTATAATATTTTTATATCAATACCTATAATATTTTTACACGCATTGGTGTAAGTATACACCAATAGTGTAAGTACCACATTATGTAAGCAAAACTTGTACTTTGAAAAGTACTGAACTGTCACAAAGCCGTTTCCTTCCGCGAGCGCTCAGGTTGTGGAATAACCTCCCCGTTGAGGTTTTCTAGAGAGTGCAGCATGGAATTTACGCATCCACAGGCGAGGGAACCGCATAGCATCAAGTGTAACTAAGGGCTGTTTACCACCCTAGTGGTATAAGAACAATGGTGAAGAGGAACAGGAGAAGACACGTGAGGTCGCGGGTTCGAATCCCGCTGAGGGTAGATATTTGTGTGATGAGCACGAGTATTTGTACCTGAGTCTTGGATGTCCTATGTATCTATCTATATAAGTAAATATATCGTTGTCTAGTTACCATAACACAAGTTTCGCTTAATTTGGGACTAGGTCAATTTGTGTGGAATTGTCCCAATTTATTTATTTTGCCACATTCCACTCAATTCTGAGTGGAATTTGATTAAATTGGACACAGACATAAATTATTAGCTGGACTAGTACGTACGATTATATGTTAGTCCAATAAAAGTAATTACGCTGGTAAAGCCACGGGACACAGCGTGTATAGCGTACAGCGTGTAAGGCGTTTATTGTTGAAAAATATTTATTTGTGAAATAATTACATTTAAAAAACGGGAACTGAAAAATAATGACCGCTCATTTATATTCGAGAACGAGAAGACGGTGTTAATAAAGGAGTTGTGACAAATACCTTTCAATCCGTCTTCAAAGGTCAAAGCTAGGGTGTTGCTTGTAAAGTAAGTTGTTCTCGAACAATTAGATTACCTACTTTTTTTTTATACAACAAGAGTGGCAAACAAGCATACGGCCCACCTGGGACACGGTTACCGTAGCCTATTTACGCTCACGATATCGAAGTATCACTTGCGAGTTGCCACTCTGTGTTCGGAGAGTTATACTGTGTTGACAGCATAATGGGTTTAATCCCTCTGCTTCCAACACAATGTAACAATCCTCCCCCCTCCCCAAGGAGCTTATTACTGGAAACCTTATTCACCACGTAGGAACACAACACAATAAATTGTGTTATTTGGCTACGGACTTCTATAAGTACCTCATACCTCATGTATAATCTATTTTATTTTATTTTTCTTTATTATGGGAAAACAAACAGCAACATAATATACATCTCACGACCGATGACGACCGTCTGGTCTAGTGGTTAGAGCTCCTGACTGCGAAACTTGAGGTCGCGGGTTCGAATCCCGCTGAGGGATGAAAGAGTATTTGTACCTTGGTCTTGGATGTCCTATGTATTTATGTATATATCTATCTATATAAGTAAATAAATCGTTGTCTAGTTACCATAACACAAGCTTTGCTTACTTTGGGACTAGCTCAATTTGTATGCAATTGTCCCAGGTATAAAAAAAAAATATCTCAATCTAGATCTAGAAATAAGGTTTAGAGAAAAGGACCCGTTAGCCACCCTATTCTATTACTTCATTACTTAAGTGGCCTTAAATAAATAAATAAATAAATAAATAAATAAATAAATAAATAAATTACCGTGATGTGTTTGTCATCTAACTCTTTCTAAACAGGTATTTCACAATGGGTTCCTGGATGGCATGAAAACACAATTTTGACGGTATATGTGGAATATGTTTTTTTTTCACTTAAGTGAAGCGAAAATAGCGAAGAAAAAAGCGAGCCGTCGTGGCCGAGGGGTTCGAGTTACCTAAAACAGATTGCACGACCGAATCCCGACTGTACTAATTAGGTTTTTCTGGACTTAAGTTCAGTGATTAGTCACACCACGAGCTTTACGGTGAAGGAAAACATCGAAAGGAAACCTGCATACGTCTGAGAAGAAATTCATAGGGCGTATGTATAGTCGTGCTTGAGTAACGGCGATGGACTCGCCATCTGTCGCGTTGGCACCTAATATACCTCTGGCGGAAAGTGGGTGTGTGTGTATTACCTATACACCTCTGCCTACCCCTTCGGGGACCCTTGTGGGAAGGCGTGAGGATATATTATATTATTATTATAAGTTCAGTGATTGATCATACCACGAGGCTTAGGCCGAATGAAAACATCGAGAGGAAACCTGCATCCCGTTTGATTTTGGAGCTGCCCGACTGGAGCAGGATCTTCACCCCAAGTCCGTAGCTAAATAATAAATTTCTCGTGTTGTGTTCCTATGCGATGAATAAGGTTTCCTGTTAACAACTCCTCGGGGAGGAGGATTGTTATATTGCGTTGGCAGCAGAGGGATAAGTCCCATTATGTTGCGAACACAGTATAACTCTCTAACACAGACTGGCAACGCGCAAGTGATACCTCGGTATCGTGAGCGTAAATAGGCTACGGCAACCTGTTTCCATCAGGTGGGCCGTATGCTTGTTTGCCTCTCTTGTAGTATAAAAAGTAAAAAATATTAGTGTTTCAGAAACGGCGAGGAACTCGCTATCTTTCATCATCACTTTGGCACCTCTAGTCCCTTATGAAGAGGCGTGAAGTTTATTTATTTATTTATTTATAAGGTACACCAACAATACACATATTAAACATTAAAGTACACTTAATCATAAAAATAAAGTCCTGATATGTGTATCAATGACAGGTATACACAACACTCACCTTATATGGCTACATAATATTATAATGGATAATTATAAAAGAAGTATAATAAAATAAGTACTTATAGAGAATAATGACAAATTGTTTCAACTTTAATTAATATAAATGTAGATGTTTTTTTAGTACAATTTTTAGATAAATAGATAAGTTGTCTAGTGATTATCTAAAACAGGCTTCATACTCACATCTTGTGTTTGTGTCGACATCTGTCACCGACGCACACGCCGCTGTCGGCGCAAATCCCTCCGCTAGTGCCCTCACCTGGGATAACATTCTCAATTTAAATTCCCACATGATAATAATGTATCTTCGTACACCGTACCAAAAGGGTACGGCGTGAAGATACATTCCCCGAAAGGGTACGAAGGTGTTTGTTTGTTTGAGTGCGCTTATCTCGGGGAATACTAATCTTCACGTCCTCTTATAAGGGAAGAGGTATGCTGCGGTATGCAGACAGTAGCCACACACCCACTTTCCGCCGAATATATATTTTAGGTGCCAACGTGACACATGGCGAGTCCATCGCCTTTACTCAAGCCCGACTTACGCCTTTGAATTTCTTCTCAAACATATGCAGGTTTGCTCTCGTTGTTTTTCTTTACAATAAAGCTCGTAGTATATGTTGGCTATTTACCTCAATGATTCTTGCCTCCTCCTCTGTCTTGCAGCTCAATGCGCATGCATTCAACTCTGTCACACACGTCACTGAAAAAATAATAAAAAAATAAATAATGGTATGTCTGTGACACCCAAAAAACAGTTCATTTCTTAGTACATATGTATAAAAATAATTTTACGAAGCTAATAAGGGACCTACAATTGTTTGGGCTGTGTCAACATCTATATCATTACGCAGAGTCCCTCAATGGTCGTAATCCGATTTATCAATCGGCTTTTGGAGATAAACATGTATGGACCAACATATTAACCAAAATTTTGTACAATTGTTTTGGAGCCCGAATGGATTATCATATGTGAATATATTGTAATATCTTTACGCTCCGAAGGGTTGGGCAGAGGTATTTAGGTAGAAGGTGGGTCCATCGACAAAACGTTACTCAAGCACGACTATACATACGCCTTTGAATTTCTTCTCAAACGTATGCAGGTTTCCTCTCGATGTTCTCCTTCACCATAAGCTCGTGGTGTGACTGGGTAGGGCACGGGGCACGGGGTAGGCAGTGACAGTAGAGCGCCAGTTCCCTCTAGATTTATATATCTCTTTCGCTTCGCTCAAATTCGACATAAAGTATTGTAGTTCTTATTTATTTATTTATTTACACACACCTTAACATCCTTACAGTAGGTATACCAATATGATATTAAAAGAAAATTATAATAATAATAATAATAACATTGATAAACTAATTTACAATATAACAAAATACACTTTAAAAACTTATATATTATCAAATAGTTAGAAGAATTTTCTAGCCTTATAATAATAATAATAATTTCTTATAATAATAATTACCTAGACACATACGTCTCCAATTGACTACAAAAGTTTTTTTTATAAAATAATAATAATATCCTCATGCCTTCCCACAAGGGTCCCCGAAGGGGTAGGCAGAGGTGTATGGGTAATACCCACACACCCACTTTCCGCCAGAGATAAAGTGTTTTAAGTTAGCCATTAGAGGTATGGCATTTTGCCAGATTTTTTATTCAATGTTTATGACAACCCTTATTCGAGACCTGCAAATGATAATCTTCAATAGCCGTCACAGCTTATTTTTCACCCATTCAAGGCTAGGGGTGAGAATCCAATTTTCCCAGACGACAACATAATTAATAGTTTCTTCAATTAACACTTTAAAACGCTGTAAAGTGTCAAGTGCTAACATCATATCAGTTTGCTCCGTATATTTTAATTATTAATAGTGGTAAACAATTCTTTTCGCAAAGTAAAAATTGTGTTAATAGACTACTGTGGCGACTAACATTACAGTGCAGTGATAAAATAATAATATTATAAAGTAATTCTCTCAATAAATCTATAAAATAGTGCAAATTGGACAAGTAATTTCAAAAAGTATCAACGGCTGTTACTGCTTCGTTAATAACGCGTAAGTGACGCGAAATGCATGGCGCTTAAGACCTTTTTCTCGCGGAGTTTTGCTAATTGCTCTGTTTACATCGTATTCAAATTTTAAATTCTAACTGACCATTGAGAACTTGCATTGCTACCTGCCTTTTATTTATTTGGCTTTGCTTATCTGCTGCAATTACATCCTGGTTTATAGCTCATTGAAGTAACTACAAAATGCCACCTGCGACCAATGTTTGTGCTGGGTGCCATAATGCCTTAAAGCCAAAGAACTGGCTCAAATGTTCCAACTGCGCTTGCAAATATGATTTGAACTGTGCTATTGTGACTAATAAGCAGTTTATATCGATGGATATGAAACAAAAAAATTCGTGGAAGTGTGGAGAATGTAAGTCACCAAAGTGTGTTGTTAAAGAGGGTCCACACTCATCAGTTGATACATATCCCGGCAACTCTACTGGTTCATCTCCAGCTAGCAGTCATTCATATTTGAGCATACAAAATGAGACACGCCCCAATACTTCCCTTGAAGAAAGCAGCGGCGATGGGTATATTACAGAAAATAGATTTCGCAGTATTTTGAAGACAACACTCGAAGAAATGATTCTGCATCGGCTAAAAAATCTCAACGAACAGATTACGGGATATCAGGATGCGATGAATTTCTTTAATGAGGAGTTCGAAGATCTAAAACTCAAACTAGCTGAGAAAACATCAGTTATTGAGAATTTACAAAAGGAGAATGAGGTGCTCAAAACGACTGTCAGCGAAGTTACAAACAGACTTAGCTTGGTGGAGCAGAACATGCGCGATAGTAACATAGAGATCGTTGGAATCCCAGAATTTCACACAGAGAATTTACCTAGCACTGTTCTCCAACTTGCAAGGAGTGTTAATACTTCATTGGTTGATGACGACATCCTCCATACCACTCGCGTTGCGAAATTAGACAAAGAGAGCGGAAAACCCCGTTCAGTGGTGGTAAAATTGCGCAACACTCGGAAACGGGATGAACTTCTCGCGGCAGTACATATATTCAATAAAAAGAACCCCCAAGACAAATTGAATTCCAAGCATCTCGGTCTGGGCGTTCCTCAAGTCCCTATCTTTGTAGCTGAACATCTAACACCTGCCAACAAACACCTTCATTCAGCGACGCGTAAGAAAGCCAAGGAACTTGCTTATAAATTTGTCTGGGTACGCAATGGAAGAATTTTTGTGCGAAAGGATGAAACAAGTAGCTTAATTCTTATCCGTAACATAGAAAATCTCAGATTAATGTGCTAAATTATGTTCCCAAATTTATAAATGAAATATATTGCCAGATTAATGTTTTAAAAATGCTCCAAATGTATTATCAGAATGTTCGTGGTATACGAACAAAGACCAATAATGTACTTAACAATATTTTGCAATGCAATTATGATGTAATAGCTTTTACTGAAACATGGTTGAATTCTAACATTGGGAATAATGAATTTATAGATAATAGATATGTTGTTTACCGGAGAGATAGGTGTTCATCTCTGAACTCTAAAAAAGATGGTGGTGGAGTTCTCATAGCTGTATCACGCAATTTGCCATCAGTTCGCATTGCATCCTGGGAGAGCGATTGTGAAGATATATGGGTAACAATAAAATTAAGTATTTACGGTGTCACAAAAAACATCGCCATATGCGTCTTATATTTGCCTCCGCCAGTAAAGTTGAATGTATTAAACATGTTTTTAGATAATACTTCCAATATTCTAAATCAAATCGATGACGTAATTCTATTAGGTGATCTAAATTTAAACTTCATACACTGGTCAAAAAGCGATAAAAGCTGGCAAATCCCTTCAAATTTTAACTGTCCATTAGGTCATTCTTTTGTGGATTTTATTTCTTTAAATAATCTCGGTCAAGTGAATAACATAAAAAACATAGATGATAGGTGCCTTGATATTATATTGACAAATATGGAACATGCATCGGTCATGTCACCGTTATGTTTGCTTAGCAAATTAGATGAAAAACATCCTCCTTTACTGCTCAATATACCCATAGACAAGCCAACAAATTATCTTGTGTCTCAAGAAAGAGACGACTACAATTTCTTTAAAGCAGATTACGTCAGTATTTTATCAGAATTAAAAACCATTGATTGGCAGAACGTTTTATCAAAATTCAAGGATGTTAATAAAATGGTAACAACATTTTATGAATTATTAGCATCAGTAATAGCTCAACACGTACCGAAACGAAGATTGAAGTCATCCAAATTTCCACCATGGTTTGGCAATAATCTAATCAAGCTTTTATCAGAAAAAAATAAAATAAGATCCAAATACCGCAAATATAAAAATCCTAGGGACAAATTTGAATACGGCATTCTTCGTAATCGATGCCACAAATTATTTACCGAATGCTATAGAAAATACATGAGTCGAATGGAATCGAATATAGCCAAAAATCCAAAATTCTTTTGGAACTTCATTAAAGATAAACGCAAAGGAGACTCGTCACTACCTGCTAGTATGTTCTTAGACAATACTCAAGAAGATACCGGTTTGGGTATAGCCAATCTATTCGCTGACCAATTTTCATCGATGTACAGAACACAAAACTCACAATTTTTTTCTACTGCATTAGCACCCACTCAAGATTATCTGAGTCAAATAAAACTTAGTGAGGCCGAAGTTCTGAAAAAGATAAAAAGATTGGATACAATGAAGGGGTCGGGCCCTGATAAATTACATCCTTTATTCGTCAAGCGTTGTGGATCTGCTCTCGCTCTCCCGTTGACTCTCATAATGAACCATTCTCTTCAGAGTGGAGTTTTTCCAGACGAATGGAAAAAATCTAGAATCGTGCCGATTTTCAAAAAAGGAGATAAGAACAATGTCAAGAACTACCGACCGATTTCGATCCTTTCCTGTTTCTCAAAATTGTTTGAATCATTAGTATGTCCTACCATAACATGCCACCTAGATAAAGCTATAACGATGCAACAACACGGTTTTAAAAAAGGTCGTTCTGTTCATACTAATTTAGTTTCATTCGTTTCTGAACTATCTACAGAAATTGACCACGGTCGACAAGTTGATGCCATTTATACTGATTTTTCCAGCGCTTTCGATAAAGTCAACCATTCCTTATTGTTAAAAAAACTAAATGTTCATGGTATATTTGGATCCCTTTTGGACTGGTTTCAATCGTATCTCAGCAAAAGACCTCAGACTGTGGCTGTAAAAGGATACGATTCACGGACATATTTTGCTGAGTCAGGAGTACCTCAAGGATCCCATCTTGGCCCAGTCCTATTTTCCATATTTATTAACGACATTGTCAAAGAAATTCGATATTGTAAGTTCTCACTTTTTGCAGACGATCTCAAAATTTACAAATCAGTTTATTCTACTTCGGATTGTAACCATATCCAGGAAGATCTCAATCATATCAGAGACTGGTGTCAGAAGAATGGCATGTCTTTAAATACCACTAAGTGCTATCACATAAAGTATACAAAAAGAAAAAATATTTATCCTTCAACGTACAACATCGATGGCACTATTCTAAAAGAACTTCATGAAGTAAGAGACCTTGGTATCATATTAGATAGCAAACTAAGTTTCATACCACATTTCAATACAATCGTTAATAGAGCTGCTCAGATGCTTGGATTCCTAAAGCGCAACTCTCGTGGATTTCAACGCACCAACACTAAAATGATACTGTATAATGCGCTAGTACGAACTCAGTTGGAATATGCCAGTGTTGTCTGGAATCCGTTGTATGTGTCCCATTCTCAAAGAATTGAGAGTATTCAGCGCTCTTTTACTAAGCATTTGGCGTATACATCATCACTTATTTCGCACAGAAACACATACGACCAACGATTAAATTATTTTAAGATGAATACTCTCCATCACCGTCGCCTACTCCACGATATAGTATTTCTGCACGGGATTGTCAGTGGTAGGGTAGACTGCAGTCATATTCTGGACAAAATCGAAATCGAGGTACCGAGGAAGATCCCACGTCATATTATCCGGAAACCATTCCATATACCCTTCTCCAAAACAAACGTAGGCAAAAATTCGCCCATACCACGCATTTGTTACGAGTATAATTCGTACTGCGGTAATTTGCGTGATGTAGATATATTCCACCATCCATTGGGTTATCTAAAAACTGTACTAAAAAAACATCTACATTTATATTAATTAAAGTTGAAACAATTTGTCATTATTCTCTATAAGTACTTATTTTATTATACTTCTTTTATAATTATCCATTATAATATTATGTAGCCATATAAGGTGAGTGTTGTGTATACCTGTCATTGATACACATATCAGGACTTTATTTTTATGATTAAGTGTACTTTAATGTTTAATATGTGTATTGTTGGTGTACCTTATAAATAAATAAATAAATAAATAAATAAACACTTGAGATTTGATTAAAATTCCACAGTGCTGTATAGAGTCATGAATATTGTTTGATCTTCTATATTGGACAAGCTGTGCCCTGCGCTAAATTTGAATATACATAGGTACATATATATGATCACTTCTCCACTCCTTTGGGGAGTAACAATAATAATAATCTATACTAATATTATAAAGCTGAAGAGTTTGTTTGTTTGTTTATAAATAAATAAATAAATATATCCTCACGCCTTCCCACAAGGGTCCCCGAAGGGGTAGGCAGAGGTGTATAGGTAATACCCACACACCCACTTTCCGCCAGAGGTATATTAGTTGGATTTGAAACATTATTTTTGTATTGGATAGTCTATTTCTCTAGGAAGGCTTTAGGCTATATAACATCACGCTACGACCAATAGAAGCGAAGCATAAATGAATAATGTTGCCAGAACGGGAAAAAATATTCCTTTTTGAGAGCTTCCGTTGCGTGCGCTGCGTAAACGGTTTAAGTTACACAAATATAATGTATGAGGGAATTGTTCCTCTTTAAAAGTTCTAAAAAAAGGACCGCGACGGCATATGTCTATCTTTTAAGATTGACACTATAACCCTTTATATGGCAATCAAGTCCACGATGGGCTTCTGAACTACTTAACCGATTTCAATCAAATTTGCACACCGTATGCAGTTTGATCCAACTTAAAAGAAAGGATAGCTTACATCTCAATTGGACCCGATAGGTGGCGCTGCGATCGTGTTACGGGCAATTTTACTTTTTCAGCAAGTATAATATATCCAGTAACAAAGTTGAGCCGTGGTGGCCGAGTGGTTCGAGTAGTTACCCGCAACACAAAGATTGCAAGTTCGAATCGAAACTGTACCATTTTTCTGATCTTAAGTACAGTGATTACTCACACCAGGAGCTTTGCAGTGAAGGAAAACATCGAGAGTAAACCTGCATACGTCTGAAAAGTAATTAAAAAATTCAAATTCATAATTTAAATTATGTTCAGTCGTGCTTGAGTAACAGCCACTCGCCATCTGCCACGTTGGCATCAAAACTATGTCTCCGAAAGAAAGGAGGGTACTACCAGCACACCTCTGCATACCCGTTCGGGAACAGGAACGGGGTATTTACCGAAAATAAATTGTTCAAACCAACATTGCGATCTTTGTACTGGCATTATATAATTATCTGAAGTGCTCAATACACGAACTTATATAATGTCCCGTTCGGAGGAGTGAACACCCTCTTAGAGAGGTCAAAAGGGCCTTAGAGTGTAGTTTATTTCTTATAATAGGAACTTATCACACCGAGTCCCTAATAATATATTGAATGACAAACTAAGTCTATCCTAAGAGATCGAGATAACGATTTAAATACATTCGTATTCATCACAACCATTTCTACTCCCGGAAGTAATCAATGCCATACCAGATGGCCGTCATTATACATGCAAAGGTTTTGAGAATTATAATAATAATAATAATAATAATAAATTATTTATTTCGACCATCAGGGGCCATGGGTTAGTAGATTACATGTATGGACTTAGCCTAGAGTTAGTAATTACATACACATCTTAAATATTAGACTTTGATTGTGTCAGTACATTATGTTATTGTTCCTCTTTCACGCAACAACTATAGAACTAAATTGGATGATATTTTGTACAATGATAGATAATTAGCTGGGTTAACAGAAAGAATATGATTTATCTGTGTGGTTCGAGCAGTTGCCTGCAACACAATTATTGCAAGCTTGGATCCCGACTGTATCAATGACACTTCTGAACTTAAGTACAGTGATTAGTTACACCACGAGCTTTCCCACCTTAGTAGTATAAAATAGAAAAGAAAATATCGACACTGAACCGTACGCCTCAATCGCTCCCATTCATCTTTCAGCCCTTACGTAGAAAAACATCAATTTCGGCTTTAGAACCGTGAAAATCGGTGAAAAAGGAAAAATTGCAGGCCCATTGACAAATTGCCACTATTTCGCGAACACGTTTTTTATACTACCAAAGCATGGGGCCGACAAGATTCATGTGTGGACATTTATACTGATTATAGAGTACTATATTTTATATTGGCTGATACGGTATTTATTCGGCGTGGAACAGTTGTTTTTTTCAAAGGAGTTGAGAGTTTCTTGAGAGAGGTAGGGCATAACGGGTTTCCCGTTCGAATTTGGAGCTGCCCGACTGGGGCAGGACCTCCACCTTATAGAAGTCCGTAGCCAAATAACACAATGTATTGTGTTGTGTTCCTAAGTGGTGAACAAGGTTTCCAGTAATGAGCTCTTTGGGGAGGGGGGTGGATTGTTACATTGTGTTGGAAGCAGAGAGATTAAACCCATTATGCTGCCAACACACTGTAACTCTCCGAACACAGAGTGGCAACGCGCAAGTGATACTTCGGTATCGTGAGCGTAAATAGGCTGCGGTAACAGTTATCCATCAGGTGGGCCGTATGCTTGTTTGTCACTCTAGATGTATAAAAAAAAATGCTTGGCTATCACCTCGTGAAAATTATCCCTATCTTGCGTAGGGGATAGCCAACCTTCACTAGTTGGAGAGACACCTAAAGATGAAGTTTTGTGGTCGAGAAGCCAATTGCAAGTGCGAATCTCGACTATGCAATGAATTTGTTCTTAACTTTATCCATCCCAAAGAATTTCTTCCGCGAACGCCGTGGAACGAATTCCCGGTAAGGTTTATGGGCATTCTTCAAGAAGGGTGTGTAAAGATCCCTCCAAGGTCGACCTCGTGCAACCATTCTGTTGCAATACGACGGTAACCGCTTACCATATCCCTTCATACCTTCTTGCAACATTCTTACATACTTTTGTTACTGATGTGGAGCTTACCATCTACCTACCTAAATAATAACAACAACGGCGGTTTAGTGGATAGAGCTACTGATTGTGGGGTGGACTCGCGGATTCGATATTTGTGTGGTGAACACAAGTATTTCTACTTATACTCATATCCTCACGCCTTCACACAAGGGTATCCGAAGGGGTAGGCAGAGGTGTATAAGTAATACCCACTTTCCGCCAGAGGTATATTAGGTGCCAACGTGTCAGATGGCGAGTCCATCGCCGTTACTCAAGCACGACTATACGAAACTACGAAACTAAACGACTATATGAAAAACTGGAGTTGGATTAAATTTGTCAGACATATTATTAGCTGGGTTAACACATTGTATTTTTTTTAATCCAGAACAATCTTCCTTTGAAACTTTACGCGGCTGTAACCGCGGCCACATTAGTACAAAACTTACTAAAGAGTGTGTTGTATGTAGGTGTAGCGAGGTTGTGCAGCACCAGTTCTCCCCTGAACAAGCCATATCGGAGGTTGCTATCGGTCACCTGGACGTCTGCCGTCGCCGTGGATACCACCTACAACAGGAGACTATAAATCTTCACGACCTTCCACAAGGACCCTTAGGACAAAGGTAATAGAACCTCTTTTCGTAGGCCTCCTAACGATGTTTGTCTCACCAGCTTGAATATACAGAAACCTGAGTAAGTTTTTGAATGTCTTCTAAAACGTACTCAGGTTTCCTCTCGATGTTTTCCTTCACCCTAAAATCGTGATGTGACCACTGTACTTAAGTTCCGAAAAATCCAATTTTCGGGTCGCCATAGTCGGGAATCGAACTTGCAATTTTTGTGCTGCAGGCAACTTGTCGAACCACTCACCCCCACGGCTCATTAACCTAGAATGTTTTTTTTATTAATCTGCTTCCCTTCATTATGTCTTATCATATATTTGACTCAACTATCCCAATATCTAGACCAATCTTATTTTATAAAAATGAATGTTTGTCTGTATGTCTTTTATACAATCGTAACGGCTGGACCGATTTGAATGTAACCGATTTTTTGTGTTTCTTCAGGTGGATTCTGAAGAACAATTGTTTACAAGCTTAAGTTCATGATTTTAGAAAAGGCAAGTTCCTGAAGGGCAACAATAGGTACCTATACTTACATCTTTGAACTTCTGTTCAAACTTAAGTATGCTAGTTTCCCCTCGATGTTTTCCTTCTGCTCATGGTGTAATTAACCAATAATACTGGAGTTCAGAAAAAATCACTGGTACAGTCGGGATTTGACCTCGCAATATTTGCGTCACAGGCGACTAATAGAACCACACACCACGGTTAAATTTGTTTATAGATATTTCAATGTCAATGTCAATGTCAATGTTGTGATCGGCTACTATTTCTCATAGACCTTGATCGCAACGGTCCTTCGAGGAGTAACTAACGAATAAAAGTAACTCATCATACACAATGGTGTGTGCCATACGGTAGTGATAGCATCATACCAGTTAGAACTGGAAACGATTCACAAAAGCATTTTTAGCATAATAGACACCGCCAGGGTTTTATACACACTGTTACCTATAACTGGAAGGATAAAACTATTACCTACATTACGATCCTGATCAGATTTTATAGATCGGAAGCTTAATTAAAAAAACACTGTAAACAAACAACTGTGGGGCAAAATTATCCGGCTTGAAGATATTGCATCTAAGAACTTCGAACAACTATCATATTCAAAGTAAATTAGAATAAGATGGGCCTCACAATAATTCGCGAAAAAAAAGTTTAATTTTTTAAAAGTTTCTTAATTTATGAATCGGCGTGAATTAAGGAAATGAAAACCAACTCTATACATGGCAGGTCATCAACATCTATATTGGAGGCTTCAACTTTATCAAGACATCTAGCATGATATCAATTATTACTACATCTAGTAGTAAACGGTTACCTCCGCCTATGGACATTAGCAACACCAGAATATCTCTCACACGTTGGCTAACTTGCAGGTTTCTTTCCCACACGTGAAGAATGCCATGCTCTCTCGGGAATTCCTTAACGGGTTAATTGCACAGCCTAAGCGTACGCGGAAGGAATCTCCTTAAGTCATGAGTCACATTCGGATTGCAAATTGCTGATTGTCGGTTGATGATAGGAATTTTTCTTCACTTTAATATATAAGAAGTTGGTTTTAAAGTAAACTTACCCAACTATCGCTTGATATCGCAACTAGAATCAACAACACACACACTACACTAAGAAGAAATGTAGTGAAAATATACCCACGCCTAGTCACTGCCATATTGAAACAACACTGAATCGTGACGATAATTATCGTAAAGTAGATACTTAGATAGTCTGTAATCGCCGATAACATATTTCGTTTATTAGTTATTCGTTCTAATATATTTGAGGTTACGCCAGTCTGTGCATCGTCTGAATTTCCTCATACCATCGAATTGCTTGTTGGAAATTCCGATAATAATCTTACATACATACAATGATTATCCAAATAGCAAATAAATGTACTTACAATGATTAGTTGATACACTGGAATAGAAAATATTCATACAAACCTATGACCGATAAAAGTCGGCCGGCCGTCTGGTCGTGGTTAGAGCTCCTCACTGCGAAGCTTGAGGTCACGGGTTCGATTCCCGCGGAGGGCAGATATTTGTGTGATGAACACGAGTATTTGTACATTCAATTCATGAATTCAATTGCTATAAGCTTGAAATGTCAATGAAAGCTAATGCACGATACTAATAACCATAAATATTGTTACTCATAAGTACTTATAAAGGGAAATAAATAAAGAAATTACATTGCAGTTCGATTTATTTATGACTTAACTAGCCTGCGACACAGTAAGTTCAAACTACCTAATAATAATAATAATATAATATATCCTCACGCCTTCCCACAAGGGTCCCCGAAGGGGTAGGCAGAGGTGTATAGGTAATACCACACACCCACTTTCCGCCAGAGGTATATTAGGTGCCAACGTGACAGATGGCGAGTCCATCGCCGTTACTCCAGCACGACTATACATACGCCTTTGAATTTCTTCTCAGACGTATGCAGGTTTCCTCTCGATGTTTAATAAATAATACTAATAATTACCTAATAATAAATAATAGTATATTAACATATCACTTTTGAATTTCATTCATGTCACATAAGGGAATGTTTTACAGATTTTGAGAAAAATATAGCGTCAACATCTTTGTGTTCACAATATGATAAAATATATTTAAGTTATTAAAACACTTACAAATGTGTATGTACTAGGAATAAGGGGTATTTACGCGTACAGGGTACAATACTAAAGCCTTTAAAACTGCTGAACGGATTGCGATGCTGTTTACACTGTAAGATAGATACTTCTCCAAGAAAAAAAAAATATACAACATATGGTAATAAATTTTACAAAGCTGCTTAATGCCGGAGGATGTCACTAGTAAATATTGCGCCGACTGTTAAAATTTATTCCGAATTAGTAATTAAAGAAAATGTGTCTTAATCTTTTTTTTTATACAACAAGAGTGGCAAACAAGCATACGGCCCACCTGATGGGAAACGGTTACCGTAGCCTATTTACGCTCACGATACCGAAGTATCACTTGCGCGTTGCCACTCTGTTTTCGGAGAGTTATACTGTGTTGACAGCATAATGGGTTTAATCCCTCTGCTTCCAACACAATGTAACAATCCTCCCCCCTCCCCAAGGAGCTCATTGCTGGAAACCTTATTCACCACGTAGGAACACAACACAATAAATTGTGTTATTTGGCTACGGACTTCTATAAAGTGGAGATCCTGCCCCAGTCGGGCAGCTCCGAATTCGAACGGGAAACCCGTAATGCCCTACCTCTCTCTAATCCAGCTAAAAATCCTTCTCTATACAAAACGTCATCTAGTTCCGTTCAGCCGTTCTAGCGTGATTGTGTAACAAACAACCACACAAACTCGCATTTATAATATTAGTAGAAACATTTAATGACTACTCTACTTGCTTATAAGCTTCAGCTCAGCATGCTTACAAATCTAGAATCTTGCTTATCTACTTGTAACCAAATAGTGTTTTATCTGATAGGAGCCCCACTATCTTAATGTACATAATAATATATATCCTCACGCCTTCCCACAAGGGTCCCCGAAGGGGTAGGCAGGCACCTAATTAATGTACATAGAACCTGTAATATATTAGTATATTTGCGTTTTTCAACTATTGCGCGATTGCAATTAACGCGTGGTGCCCGATGTTGCAAGCTCCCATAGGCTGCGGTAACCGCTTACCGTCAGGCGGAAAACGCGCAACTTTAGTGATACGACCATGGCTATTGCAATAGTTCAATAATGTTTGAGCCATAGATGTGTATGCATGCCCCTTCCGGGACCCTTGTGAAACGAGAATGAGTTATAATCGTTATATAGATAGTGCCATCCACGAAGACGCGCCCCACCAATTTCTAGTCGAGGGGGTCACAGGATGCGGGAAGTTTGACCCGAGTCTATTAATTGTAGTGCGTGTGCACTCATAGGTAATCAGTGTGTACCGACAATACTCAAACATTAGTGGAGGGTTGCACACTTACGGTATAAACTATGAGGAAGAATAGTGGTGAATCTTGAAAAAAGGCCAGGTCAAGAGTAACCTAAACCGAAGAGAATAATGAAAGTGGACGAAGCGAAAGAAGTATGTAAGGATCAAAGTGGAAAGAAGTGGTCTCCGCCTACCCCTACGGGAAAGAGGCGTGATTGTATGTATGTATGTATGTATGTAAAATATACGGCGGTAACCACTAAGCTGCTTTAGCAGCTTTCTTGTATTACACACTAACCAGCCAAACATTGCATTAAATCTTGCAAGCACTCATTATTCTCACAAAGCTCCTTCAACCTCTCCATCTGAGATCCACTAAAGCTCGACTTGAGAGCCACAACACATAACAACCTTCTATCAGAGAACGGCATACACACTGAATTACTTAAAAACTCTGCGAGATCCCCCCACGATTTGTCCACTTCCGCACACTTGTGGAAGCCAAGTCTCAAGATATGGTAGCAGAGCGGAGACATTTTTCTTACAAACTGGTTTGAACTAGCTGAAACCAGTAATGTTAGCACGCAGTACGGTAGTAGATCGTGCGACACCTTTCCGCTGAGCAAGTGGCATAGGGCTTCGAAAATCCAGCCGCTCAATAGCGGCAATTGGTCCTGGGTTATTGAGGCTTCAAACACCTGGAAAATACAAGGGAAAATATATTTTTTTATATCACCCATAGGTTGACAGGTAGGGAATACTTTCGCCAGGTCAATGCTGGTCTGAGAGATATAGTTTCCAGGAAGTATTCGATAAAATAAAAAAAATATCCTCACACCTTCCCACAAGGGTCCCCGAAGGGGTAGGCAGAGGTGTATAGGTAATACCCACACACCCACTTTCCGCCAGAGGTATATTAGGTGCCAACGTGACAGATGGCGAGTCCATCGCCGTTACTCAAGCACGACTATACATACGCCTTTGAATTGCTTCTCAGACCTATGCAGGTTTCCTCTCGATGTTTTCCTTCACCGTAAAGCTTGTGGTGTGACTAATCACTGTACTTAAGATCAGAAAAACTCATTGGTACAGTCGGGATTCGAACTTGCGACCTTTGCGTTGCAGGCAACTGCTCGAACCACTCGACCAAATATAAAATTGAAATAAAAAAAGCTTCTGAAACACGATCAGCGCCACCTGTCTGGTCTGGTTAATCTTAACTATTCTCGAATCCAACATAAGACACACAGAAAATTACATTAAAATCGGTCCAGCCATTTAGGAGTTCAGTGACAAACACACGCACGAAAGGTGATATATATATAAAGATATATCCGGCGATATATATTGGTGTAATTACACCACGCCTACCTTTTGTAATGTAAATTCAGGCTAGTGAATGCTTAAACCTTAAAACAAATAAGCGCCGGTGGGCGATTTCTTCGAATAGCCTCTAACGCTATGATTGCAAGTTCGAATACCGCCCGTACCAATGATTTTTCAGAACTTAAGTACAGTGATTAGTCACACCACGAGCTTTACGATGAAGTTAAACTTCTAGGAAACCTGCATACGTTCGAAAATAATTTCATATTACATATCACGTAAGTGCTTGAAAGTTGCCATCTGTCATGTTGGCATCCTTTGCCTACCCCTTCATGTGACTTGTGGGAAGGCGTGTATCACCGTCATCCGTATTGCTACAGTTTTAGTTTAACCCACACATGCAACAGAACAAGCTAGACTTACCTCAAAAACCACCTGGGCGTTCATGACCGCACACTCGATCCACCTGTCCCTCTCACTCACTATACCCGTCCTTATCATCTCTGTCTCCTTACAGCATTCGAGGAACTCTATAACTACTCTGCTCAACGTCGCCGCCGGGGGGAGAGTTTCCCTCAGAAAGTACTTTAGAGTGTTCGTTATGATGATCTTACTCTCTCTCAATTTGGAGCCGCGCAACACTTTGTAGAGAAGAGTGATTCGCTCCATCGAACTCATTAGGATATCCGGGTCCATGTTGGATACGTCGGAGGTCAGTTTGGGGCTGAGCAGTCTGTTGTCGGCTGCAAAGGACAAAGTTTCACTCGTTAAAGCCTACAAGGTTAAAAAGGCACAAGGATATCATGCTTACGTGTCACGTTGTTTGTCCGCGATGGGTTCCTAAACTACTAAACCAATTTCAATCAAATTTGCACACCGTGTGCAGTTTGATCCAACTTAAAAAATAGGAAAGCATACATCACAATTGGACCTTGATAGGTGGCGCTGCGATCGTGTTTCAGGAAGTTTAACTTTTTCATCCGGGCGGAGCTGGGCGGGACAGCTAGTCGGGACGGCTATATATAAATTACGCGTCAGGTTGTTTGTTCGCGATGGACTCCTAAACTACTTAACGGATGTCAATCAAATTTGCACACCGTGTGCAGTTTGATACAACTTGAAAGATAGGATAGCTTACATGTCAATTTACAGTAGCAATATTATATAATAATAATAATATAATAATATATCCTCACGCCTTCCCACAAGGGTCCCCGAAGGGGTAGGCAGAAGTGTATAGGTAATACCCAGACACCCACTTTCCGCCAGAGGTATATTAGGTGCCAACGTGACAGATGGCGAGTCCATCGCCGTTACTCAAGCACGACTATACATACGCCTTTGAATTTCTTCTCAGACGTATGCAGGTTTCCTCACGACGTTTTCCTTCACCGTAAAGCTCGAGGTGTGACTAATCACTGTACTTAAGTAGTCGGGATTCGAACTTGCGACCTTTGCGTCGCAGGCAACTGCTCGAACCACTCGGCCACCACGGCTTTTACTAAGCAATATTATTTTATTGCAAATTATATGTCTATTTGACAGTCACAATTATCTGTTAGCTCCAAACGATTCTGACTGATGGCGATATCTGTTGACGGGTCTACTAGTATTGCATAATACTTAAAAGTACGCTGCTCTTTCTATCCATGTTTTTTCCTTTCTTATCCAATCCAAATCCAACGCTTACCTGAAAACAAATGCACCATCATAATCTGCACAGCATGGTGCTCCGAGTAACTCTTCATATTGTTGTCTAGAAGCTTCTCTATAATGGAGTTCTTCAAATCCTTTGGCAATAATTGTTGGCGGATTGTCACTGTTATTCCCTGCGAAAATATACCTTATGTGTAAGAGGTAAACGAAATGAACCGTTAAAAACTTTAAGTACACGGATTGATCAATCATTTTAAATACTAGTTTCATTAACTTACGAACTAGCCAATAATTAAGTGATGCGAGAGATCGTATCTTCTCCTGCCACAAGGATCTCCAAAAAGTTAGGTAGGTACAGTAATACACTTACTAAATATATACCTGGGACAATACCACACAAATTGACCTACTCCCAAATTAAGCAAAGCTTGTGTTATGGTAACTAGACAACGATATATTTACTTATACAGATAGATATATATACATGAGTGAAGAAAGATTGACGAAACAGATATACAAAGCAGAAGTGTGTGCAAGAAGAGGCAGAGAAAGGCCACGTTCCAACTACCTGGATCAAATAGATCGGACTCTGAAGGACGGGAACGTTAAGAGTACTCGAAACCGACGAGCATGTATGAAGAGACTGATGAATGTGGACGAAGCGAAAGAGGTATGGAAGTCTAGAGAGATCTGGCGCTCTATACTCTCTGCCTACCCCGTTAGGGACTTGGCGTGATGATATGTATGTATGTATGTATGTATATATACATAAATACATAGGGCATCCAAGACTAAGGTACAAATACTCGTCACACAAATATCTGCCCTCAGCGGGATTCGAACCCGCGACCTCAAGTTTCGCAGTCAGGAGCTCTAACCACTAGACCAGACGGTCGTCAAAATATATCTCCGATGAAAAGAGATTGCTACCTACCTCTGTCTACCCTTTCGGGGTCTCTTTTGTTAAATCGCGGGTAGGCGGCTAAGTGCAATGAGTGTATGAATACATTCTACGCACAAACCAACCATCGTAAAATATAATTTATAATAATAATAATAATATATCCTCACGCCTTCCGTCAAGGGTCCCCGAAGGGGTAGGCAGAGGTGTATAGGTAACACCCACTTTCCGCCAGAGGTATATTAGGTGCCAACGTGACAGATGGCGAGTCCATCGCCGAGCGTTAATATTCAAGCGAACTTCGCCTTATTGAAGTAAATACACACCCTAACGACCAGATCTACGCAGTAATGTCTGGGGTTCTTGAGAATGAAATCCATGGCAATGGTGATCAGGTCTGGATGGCCGAGCTCCACCAGTGTGAAGAGAACGGTCCAGTACAGACTTTGTTCGTACAGCGATATCCTGCGAAAATTAACACAGCTATAATAATGCTCCGAATTCTCCGAATACTACTATTATTATAAATTAGAGCCGTAGTGGCCGAGTAGACTGCAACACAAAGGTTGCAAGTTCGAACCCGGACTGTACCAATCAGTTTTTCTGAATCTAAGTACAGTGATTACTTACACTACGAGCCCTTCGATATTCTGAACATCGAGAGGAACCCTGCTGAGCCTTTCTGCCGGGAAAGTGTAACAAACAAACTTTCGTTTATCCAGTCGAATAATTCTAGGGATTAGGACATTAAAAACATTTTAAATCTAAAGTATTCAATGTTGTATCATGGTGTCGAGGTCTACCTGCTATTGGGAGCCAAGTACTGTCGCACAGCGACGTTGAGTTGCGACACCAGCTCTTGATAGGGGTTAGGAGCCGACTGCTGGCTCACGAGGTGTTTCTTCCCCGACAGCTGCAAGAGGCAGCCGTGCAGAGCTGCTTGCCGCAACGGGGCGTAGCTCGATGTGAGAGACTTCAGCAGTTTCTGATGCACGGTGGACAGCTCCTGATAATATAATAATAATAATATTCTTTATTGTACACACACACACATACAAACAAATAGGATGGCAAAAAGACAGAGAATAACATGTAATAGGCACAATAGGCGGCCTTATCAATCAATATATCAAATATATCAATAAATCAACATCAGATTATTTGAATGATGGCCATGCATGGCAATGAATTGAAAACGCCCCAGCATCGCACGGGTTCATTGTAAATACTAAAATTAAGTTTTATATGTATTATAAATATAAACCTTCCTATTGAATCACTCTATCTATTGCTGGAAATTGCATAAAAATCCGTGGAATAGTTAAAAAGATCTAAGCAAACAGAAAGCCGAAGCGACTTCATTTAATAGTATTAAATTACTATTTCTCTTTTTAACTTGTTTATATATATGTAAACATGTATATATTATTGTATGTATGTTATATAAGTATATGTTTCGTATTTATTTATGTAGAATGCCTATTATTTATATATTATAATAATTGTTTCTATTTCATCCTCTCAACTGTCACACCTACCTTTTCTTTCTCTGTTTCTTATCTCTCTCTACTCTGGTTGCCTGGTAGAAATCGCTTTTGCGATAAGGCCGCCTATTGTGCCTACTATATGTTTTTCTTTGTCATTTCTGTTTGTTTTTGTAAATGTGTGTGTTTGTACAATAAAGGATATATTATTATTATTATTATTATTAAATTATTATTTGTGTCTCTCTATGTCGTGTCTCACTATGACGTATAAGGTCAAGGAGGTTGCACTGGACAGAAGCGAATGGAGGGGACTGCATCAGAGACGCCGACAAGAGCCGAGCTCTTAAATTTGTGATGAAATGAAGTCGCTTTCGCTGTTAAGATTATGTCATATTTTGGTCTCCCCGTCGTTCGGTGAATTAGGACAAGTTTCCGGATATCAGGCTACAAGAAAGATTAAGAAGACAAAATAACCTGCAGGCCGTCGAAGCCGTCGAGCACGGCGAGGCAGTGCGAGAGCGCGAGCAGAAGCGCGCGGGCGGCGGCGCTGTAGTGCGCCAGCGGCGCGGCCGACGCCGCCGTCAGCGCGATCAGCTGCGCCGCCGCCCAGCACCAGTGGCCGGGCTCGCCGAACGCACAGCCCACCTCCACCACGCACGACACCAGCGCCACGCGCGCCGCGAGCCCCGTGCGGGCCTGACACCATCACACACATGACATGAGACACACACACGCACGTGACATAAGACACACACACGCACGTGACATGAGACACACACACGCACGTGACATGAGACACACACACGCACATATCATGAGACACACACACGCACGTCACATGAGACACACACACGCACATGACATGAGACACACACACGCACATGACATGAGACAAACACACGCACATGACATGAGACACACACACGCACATGACATGAGACACACACACGCACATATCATGAGACCGGGCCGACCACCAGTACACACACGCACACGCACACACACACGCACATATCATGAGACCGGTCCGACCACCAGCACACACACGCACACGCACATATCATAAGACCGGCCCGACGACCAGCACACATACGCACACGCACATATCATGAGACTGGGCCCCATTACATCTCATTCCTGCAAGGTCGAAGCGATACCTCGGGTGTTTGCGAAGCGAAAGATATATGTAAGTCTGGAGAAAACTGCCGCTCTATCTCGCTCACTCTGCTGCCCCGTTAGGGACTCGGCGTGACATTAAATGGTTCAATAAATAAATACCGCTCGCGAACAGCTCGCGAACATAACGGTCGCACATGCATACATCTTGTACTGAGTTCTACATTACTTACCTTCGGCTCCAGCATCTCTGACGTCACATCCATCAAGATCTGCAAACAGCTGTTCACGTCCAGGTGTTTATTCTTCTTAGCCCTCTTAAGTTCCCTCTTCACTCTGTAAGAGCCGTCGTCCGTTATATCTGTAAAATATAGATTAAATTCAACTGGACATAATAACAAATTATCGATTTTATCTAATCTACCTGCTAATTAAAAAAATAATATAATAATATATGTAATAATATCTCACTTGTAAAACAGAGAGAAGAGAGAGAGAGCGAGAGAGAAGGGAACCGTTATTTGAAAGTAACTAAGCATAGTTCTTATCAAACCACAACCTATTAATGGAAAGTGTTTTATAAAAAGAGCAATGAAGTCCAAACTCACCTGATGCTAACTTCAAATATTCCGTACTGAACTGGGCGCAGTGATACCCGTCAAAGCCGTCGTTGAGAAAGGGTATACGCTCCAAGTTGACGTCGACAAACAGTTCGTACGCTGATGTACCGACAAGTAGGCTGCGCAGGCGTTGCATTCTATAGGTAAGCGAAAATATACCGTATTAGCACCAGGCGCAAGGCCCATCACTTTTCTCTAAACTTAATTAAAGATTATATTTCCAATATATCCTCACGCCTTCCCGCAAAGGTCCCCGAAGGGATAGGCAGAGGTGTATAGGTAGTACCCACACACCCACTTACCGCCAGAGATATATTTTAGGTGCCAACGCGACAGATGGCGAGTCCATCGCCGTTACTCAAGCACAACTATACATACGCATTTGATTCTCAAACGTATGCAGGTTTCTCGATGTTTTCCTACACGGTAAAGCTCGTGGTGTGTACTTAACTGTACTTAAGTTCAGGAAACTCAATAATGTATATATTTTTTTATACCACATGTGTGGCAAACAAGCATGCGGTCCGCCTGCGTGCGGACGCTTGCAACACCAGCGGTATCACTCGCGCGCTGCCGACCCTGCAGGAACCTTTTCACACCCTTCTTGAAGAACTCCATGCTGTACTCAGCGGGGAAAACCTCAATAATAATACCCCGCGTTGAGAGGGGGCGTGTCCCTTGGCACGTGCAGCGGGCGGCGCGTGCGCAGGCGCGGCGCCGTGGCCACCAGCAGCTGCGTGACGCCGCGCACCGCCCAGTGGGTGCCGTTGCCCTGCAGCGCACCCAGCAGACCCACCCACACCTCCTCGAACTGCTTCTTGGACGACCAGCCTATCAGGTTCACCCTAAAAGTCACAAGTCAGTGGACATATAGAAAGGTTGAGTGAACAAAGATTGACGAAACAAAGCAAAAGTGTGTGCAAGAAGAGGCAGAGAAAGGCCACGTTCCGACTACCTGGATCAAATCGATCGGACGCTCAAGCACGGGAACGTCAAGAGTACTCGAAACCGACGAGCATGTATGAAGAGACTGATGAATGTGGACGAAGCGAAAGGGGTGTGTAAGTCTAGAGAGAACTGGCGCTCTATACTCTCTGCCTACCCCGTTAGGGACTTGGCGTGATGATATGTATGTATGTAAAAGTCACAAAGAGTGGCAGAAGAGGCACAGGAAGACCACGTTGCGGCTGCCTAGATCAAAATTGCAAATGTGCGCGGGAGGGGCAGAGGAAGACCACGTTCCCAATAGGTAAATCAAAATTGCGAATGTGTCTGATAGGCAGAGGCAGACCGCGTTCCAACTGCGTATATGGAATCAATCGAAATGCAAGAATCAGGTCAAGAGACTGATGAATGTGGATGAAGCGAAAGAGGTGTGTAAGTCTACAGAGAACTGGCACTTTACACTCTATGCTTATCTCGCGAGGGACTCGGCACAATTCGGTATCGGCACAAGGACTCGGTGGCAACTAATAAATCTTTGCAGGCAAAACTCGAACCTGCAAAAATTGCGAAGGCGGATGTATGTCATAATTGTCATATCAGTACGCCGAATCCCTCACACGGTAAGCAGAGTGTGAAGTGCTAGTACTCTATCCCACTCTTAAATAATGATATTACATACATCCATCTCTTTCGCACTTTAGATAACGATATCGAGCTATGTCGAAGGTCTGACCTGAACAAGAATCCCTCCAACACGTCCATATCGAGCAGAGCTTGAAGGGGCAAATCGATTTTTTGCAACTGATCGCTTTTAGCGATGACGTCAACTGAAGACCACGCCATTGGTGGTATCAACGCTATGTTGCTAACTACGTCCAACCTGAAACAATATAGTAAGCCTTAGGTACTTATTTTAGCGTAACTAATTTTAACCCACATAGTTAGTACTGTTTAAGATTAAAACCCAACAAACTATGCCGCCTAAGCCAAATTAGTAAATAAATAAATACCTGGGACAATTCCACACAAATTGACCTAGTCCCAAGTTAAGCAAAGCTTGTGTTATGGTAACTAGACAACGATATATTTACTTATATAGATAGATATATACATAAATACATAGGACATCCAAGACTAAGGTACAAATACTCGTTCATCACACAAATATCTGCCCTCAGCGGGATTCGAACCCGCGACCTCAAGTTTCGCAGTCAGGAGCTCTAACCACTAGACCAGACGGTCGTCAGTAAGTAAGCAGAATGTACGGCATACTGGACAAACCTCAGTGGTTTTTCGTGTCCTCCAGTGTAATTTTTGTTATGTGTGTGTAAGTATATATTTAAATGTACTAATGGTTAACTGTTTAAATATTATAACTTTAAATGAGACTGTTTGGAACACATACAGTAATAATATAATATAATATAAATATACATAATGGGTCCCCGAAGGGGTAGGCAGAGGTGTATAGGTAATACCCACACACCCACTTTCCGCCAGAGGTATATAATGTGCCAACGTGACAGATGGCGAGTCCATCGAAGTTACTCAAGCACGACTATACATACGCCTTTAAATTGTTTCTCAGACGTTTGCAGGTTTCCTCTCGATGTTTTCCTTCACCGTAAAGTTCGTGGTGTGACTAATCACTGTACTTAAGTTCAGAAAAACTCATTGGTACAGCCGGGATTCGAACTTGCGACCTTTGCGTCGCAGGCAACTGCTCGAACCACTCTGCCATCACGGCTCATAAATACAATAAAAATAGTATATAGCTACTGTACTTAGTATTTTAATGTACAAATAGTTTAACTATTTTTACTTTATGTCGGTTGCGACGGTATGAAAACGACTGTATACAGTACATCCTTCCCATTGACATATAAAGAGTCCATCTCCGTTACTCAAGCACGACGATACATATACATGATAAAAATACTTATAAAACGTCGAAAAATAAGTAGAAGCACAGTTCGGGTTGGTCGCTTCCATGGAGAAGAACCGGCAAGAAACTCCATGGTTACTCTTTTCAAATCATAATAACAATATTTTTTCGTTACAGCAATAGTACCCAAGTATGGGGGAACAACGTAGGCCCGACAATAGGTCGTTGCTTACTATACAAAGCATACATAAAACATGATACATAATATTAACAAATACATAATACTGCCCTTACCTTGACAAAGACTGTAGCAAAGTTTCAATAGGCTCCCTATATCTTTTCCCGAGGTAGAGATTCACATCTTTACCATAGAAATTCTGTTCCCAGTAATCTAACAGCGTCACAAGCTTGTCGCCTATTATCGCCATTTCCGGCTTTGGACCGCCATCTTGGATTTGTAGGTAGTGTTTTAGGACCAATGGCTTTGTGTCCTAGAAATAAAATTTGAAACTGAGATTATCTGAGATTTGTGGAGTATATGACCAGGCTCTATTGAATGTAGTGTGCGTGGCAATAGGCTCATAGGCAATCATTATGTACCGATACTCAAAACATTAGTGGAAGGTTGATCACTTACACTATAAACTATAGGGAAGAATAGTGGGGCACTATCCATAACCGAGGAGTAATTAAAACCGTTGTTTGTTTACAACCGCGAAAGCGGTTAATACATTTCTAGACAACTGGCACTCTACTGTATATGCCTATCACGTGATAGATACAGTGTGATATGTAAGAGTAATATACCGTCACGCCTTCCTTACACGATCCGTTACTGTTACATTTACAACTATATTAACTGGCTTTGAAGTAAATCACCTACAAAGATATTTAAGTTTTAAGTACGGCATTAATTAATACAGATTTGTATGTAGTGTTCCACAGGTAAAATTTGAGTTAACCAATTACAAACATACAAAATCTTTCCTCTTTATAATATTACTGTTTGTATATTACCTTAACCAAATGCTTGACTACAGCATACAAGCAACTGATTGCCGATTGTGTGCGATTCAAATTGCTGTCCACGTTCATCTCCAGCCAAATCTCATCGACGCTCAGCGCTTTTGACACATTCTCAACTGTCACCAGGATGACGTTGTCAATTATGACGTTATCTGTCACTGACACTGTCACTCTGAACGAGACGTCGGCGTGTACTGGACTTTCCACCATTTTTTTGTTTTTGATCAAAAACGACAGGTACTGCAAAGAGATCACAGAAAATATTGCTATGTTCTTCGCTAATGAAGCGGGTATTATATTTTCTATACATTTTTCGAGTAAGTCACAATCGGCCTCGTCGATAAAGGCTACAATCGTGTGCAGAGATTCTAGAAAACCAGTCATAATCGTTTGCATAATGACAAACTCTTGATAGAACACTTTATCTTGAAACACTTGATGGCACCGTCTTGTGTATCTGTCAATGGTTTGTTCTATGTTCAAATTGAAATTCTCCGACTGACTCATAGGTCGATTTTGCTTCGGGAACAACCTTATCAAATCTGTCAGAGACTTGTCAAATATTTTGACAGACGTCATGTACAAAGCTGACAGCTCCGGTGGTGTCAGTTCGAGGTCCTCGTCTGTCAATTTTAAATTACCGAAACTCTCTCTCATTTCGTCGTTATCAGTGATTGGAATAAAGAATTGGGATTTAGACTCTCTGCTATCACTCCTTTTGAACACATGTAGAGAATTGACCACGTTCAATTTGTTACTGTCAACGGTCGGCATCTCCTCTTTGACTCTCAACTCTCTCTGCTCTCTAGTCGACTCTACTTCGTTTTCTTTCGTTTCTCTCACAGACAGAACATTGAGGAATTCCTTTATGTAAATAGCGCATGACGTTTTAAAGCATGCGCTCAAAATTCTCCTGTCAAACTCTGGGCATGTCATGACAGACGTCAAGTCCTCTTGCGAGAGGTTTGTCAGCAGGTGTGCTAGTTCGTTATGTTTGGCTACTTTTGGTAATGTGCAATCGGTTTGACAACACCTGAAAAAGATGAAAAAATAATAATAAATTATATATCCTCACGCCCAAGGGTCCCCGAAGGGGTAGGCAGAGGTGTATAGGTAATACCCACACACCCACTTTCCACCAGTGGTATATTAGGTGCCAACGTGACAGATGGCGAGTCCATCGCCGTTACTCAAGCACGACTATACATACGCCTTTGAATTTCTTCTCAGACGTATGCAGGTTTCCTCTCGATGTTTTCCTTCACCGTAAAGCTCGTGGTGTGACTAATCACTAATCACTGTACTTAAGTTCAGAAAAACTCATTGGTACAGTCGAGATTCGAACTTGCGATCTTTGCATCGCAGGCAACTGTTCGAACCACTCGGCCACCACGGCAAGATACTGCAAGATATTCACACAAAACATACCAGAATGTACACACTGGATAAAGCTACCAATATTTGAGAGAGGTAGGGCATAACGGGTTTCCCGTTCGAATTTGTAGCTGCCCGACTGGGGCAGGACCTCCACCTTATAGAAGTCCGTAGCTAAATAACACAATTTATTGTGTTGTGTTCCTACGCGGTGAATAAGGTTTCCAGTAATGAGCTCCTTGGGGAGGGGGGAGGATTGTTACATTGTGTAGGAAGCAGAGGGATTAAACCCATTATGTTGCCAACACACTATAACTCTCCGAACACAGAGTGGCAACGCGCAAGTGATACTTCGGTATCGTGAGCGTAAATAGACTACGGTAACCATTTCCCATCAGGTGAGCCGTATGCTTGTTTGCCACTCTTGTTGTATAAAAAAAAAATTATCAGGATTATACCTTACTTTCACAAATATGGTTCAATTTACCTGTTCTTGACCTGATTCAAAAACCATTTCTCATCAATATTTGTTGTGATAATATAATGAGGGTTGATCGCTCGATCCTGTGACAAATCCAGAGGCGATAGGTCGAATACACTGGACGCTAGAGTATTCAATTCCATCACTAGAGCTGGATAACTGAAAATATTAATATTTATGATAAACAAGGGTCCATAGGCGGGGATAACCGCTTACCATCAGGCGGAACGCATGCTGGTTTGCCACCCATGTGGTATTAAAAAAAATGCGTGTGGCACTCGGTGACTGCCGCGGTAAAGCTACTGCATAGCATTTTTTATCAACTTATGCAATACACCTATATTCTTTCTCACAAACAGCTGCTAACGTACTGGGCATGCCTTTTAAGTTCTGTCGTTTTCATATTTTGAATTTGGAACTGTTCTATATTCGAATGTGTTTAAATTTGGAAGGTGTTAAGTTTTATTTTCGTTACGGAATTTCTTGATTCGGTCACCACGCTCAAGGCCCGCGATAGATGCAATAGCTTAAAAGTCGGGAGGCAGTTCAAGTAATCGCATGCAATACAAAGACAATTCTGACAAGATGAAGCAATTACCTTTTTCTGAACTGAGGTAAAATGTTTAACGATCAAAGAAAGCACTGAGGGGACACTGCATACGTTTGAGAAGAAATAAAAAAACGTGTGTATAGTCGTACTTGTGAAACAACGATGGGCTCGCCATCTGTCTCGTTGGCAGCAGAATATATTTGTGGCGAAAAGAAGGTGATGTCACACCCCTGCCTACCCGTTCGGGGACTATTGAGGAAATGCGAGAAGAGAGAGAGAAGAAAAATCTACTAATGTTACTTACCGTAAATGAACCTTGTCCCTTTGTAGCAGTTCCAGTGCAATTTGAATATCTTCTTTAGAAAGTTGCGCACTTATATTGTCAAGAGACATATCTTTTAACGTTCTACATCTCCCGATCGCCAGCTTCGCGAATCTTAAATAAGAATAATAATATTAATTACATACATACATACATATCATCACACCAAGTCCCTAACGGGTAAGGCAGAGAGTATAGAGCGCCAGTTCTCTCTAGACTTGCACACCTCTTTCGCTTCGTCCACATTCATCAGTCTCTTCATACATGCTCGTCGGTTTCGAGTACTCTTAACGTTCCCGTCCTTGAGAGTCCGATCTATTTGATCCAGGTAGTTGGAACGTGGCCTTCCTCTTCCTCTTCTTGCACACACTTTTGCTTTGTATATCTGTTTCGTCAAACTTTCTTCACTCATCCTTTCTATGTGTCCATATTAATTAATATTAATTATAAATAATAATAATATATCCTCACGCCTTCCCACAAGGGTCCCCGAAGGGGTAGGCAGAGGTGTATAGGTAATACCCACACACCCACTTTCCGCCAGAGGTATATTAGGTGCCAACGCGACAGATGGCGAGTCCATCGCCGTTACTCAAGCAGGACTATACATACGCCTTTGAATTTCTTCTCAGACGTATGCAGGTTTCCTTTCGATGTTTTCCTTCACCGTAAAGCTCGTGGTGTGACTAATCACTGTACTTTAGTTCAGAAAAAACTCATTGGTACAGTCGGGATTCGAACTTGCGACCTTTGCGTCGCAGGCAACTGCTCGAACCACTCGGCCACCACGGCTTTAATATTAATTAATCTCTAAATAAATATTAGACAACGAATAACAAGGAGTACCTTATTGCGATGGCCGGTTCCAACTTGCCAATGATACGACACACGAAGAACACCAGTGCCCCAGACTGACTCTCGTGAATGAGCGACAGTATCTCGAGCGTATTCAATGCAAATTCGTCCTTAAAACAACAACACAGAAGTAATTTCAGCCAATTCAATAAATCTGCGATTACATTTTCGCCATACAATTTTTTTTTAATTAGGCATGTAAGCATATCTGTCGAATAGAAGATTACTTCTTTATGGTTACCTTGGCTTATAGATAATGCCATCCACGAAGACGCGAGTATTCTTCGACTTCGACTTCGACGACCCCACTATTCTTCCCTATAGTTCATATTGAAGGTGTGAAACCTTCTACTAACGTTTAAGTATTATCGGTACACACTGATTATTTTTATTCATTTTTTTTATACAACAGGAGTGGCAAACAAGCATACGGCCCACCTGATGGGAAACGGTAACCGTAGCCTATTTACGCTCACGATACCTAAGTATCACTTGCGCGTTGCCACTCTGTGTTCAGAGAGTTCTACGGTGTTGGCAGCATAATAGGTGTAATCCCTCGGTTGCCAACACAATATAACAATCCTCCCCCCTCCCCAAGGAGCTCATTACTGGAAACCTTATTCACCACCTTACCTATGAGTGCACACGTACACTACAATTTATACACTCAAGTCGTACTCCCCGCATCCTGCGACCCCCTCAACTAGAAATTGGTGGGGCAGGACTTCTACCTTATAGAAGTCCGTAGCCAAATAACATTTTTTTTCTGTTGTGTTCCTACACAGTGAATAAGGTTACCAGCTACTTGGGGAGGGGGGAGGTTGGTTATATTGTGTTGGCAGCAGAGGGATTAGTGCCATTATGCTGCCAACACACTATAATTCTCCGAACACAGAGTGGCAACGCGCAAGTGATACTTGGGTATTTTAAGCGTAAATAGGCTGCGGTAACTGTTTTCCATCGGGTGGGCCGAATGCTTGTTTACCACTCTTGTTGTATAAAAAAAGGGGGTGTATCACCTGCAGGCAGGTCTGGCAGCGAGCAGCGAGGGCCTGCAGCAGCAGGGCAGCAGGCCCGGGCGCGCGGGCCAGGCTAGCCAACAGACTCCGGACCACGCCCTCCCTCAGCTGCCCCACCAAGATATGCACGCGGTTGACCACCAGCCACGACAGGTGCACCGCTTCCGACAGCCCGTTGTCTAACTATACAGGGGAATAATTTATTGATACGTGGATGGAATTGTCTCTTGTAATTTTTGGGTCTATAACTCTAGAGAACTTTGGCTCTTTAAGGAAGGCAAGGGTTGCGATTGGCACAGGACCGAAACACTGTTATTAAAGAGGACCTGTACCCGTAGCGAGTTGATAAAGAAAATAATTTATAGATTTACAGTTCGTTAATATATATCATGGGTTATTCTTTAGACTATGGACTATGTAATAAATGTACTCACGAAATACTCGCAGTATGCCAGTACGCACGCTATCTGGAGGACGTCGACTCTCAGCAGTTGAGCATCAGCACTGCTGCCGCTCAGCGGGAGGTTACGTGCGTATCCTACCAGCTTCTGCCAGTACTTGTGCGACAGGAAGTTGAGCCTGCGAATATTGGAGTGCTTTAAGGGTATCAAAAGATAACTGCAGGATCGGCAACGCGCGAGATATACTGCTGGTGTTACAAGCGTCTATATGCGGCGGTAGCCGCTTACCATCAGGTGGAACTTACGGTTGTTTGCCACCTTAATAGTATATATCCCATGTATACCCCATAGTCTTGGATATCCCATGTATTTATGTATATATATATATCTATATAAGTAAATATACCGTTGTCTAGTTACCATAACACAAGCTTTGCTTAATTTCCGACTGTCAATTCGTGTGGTAATATGACCATATATATAGCTCACCTTATCAACAAATGTGACCAATGCACAGTAAGCAAGGGTATCCTGTGCGCAGATCTCAAACATATCAAATTGAGTACATCCAATGGGATATTTTCCTCTGGACTGTAGAGTCCAGTGTTCAATCCACTCTGTTCATTGTGTAGGATGGTTTGGGCTGTCTTAGCTGTCAGGGGGAAGAGACACCCGTCTATAGGAGAAAGAGAGAGGGGAATATATTGCTACTACCAAACATATTCAGTCAGTTGTATATCGTTGAGATTATTCCCAGTGTACAGCGTGGAGTTCTTCAAGAAGAGTGTGAAGAGATTCCACAACAGGCCATGAGCAAACGATCTAAAGAAGGGTGAGAAAGGATTCCTGCAGGGTTGGGAGCGATAACCTTGATGTTGCAAGACTCCACAGGCGGCGGTAACCGCTTACTATCAGGCGGGCTGTATACTTGTTGGTCACATTAAAAGTATATATTAAAAATACTACTCTTAACACTACCAAATAGCTCATTAAGCCTGCATTTAACATTAATGAAGCTTGAGAATTTTAGACCCGACTCCCCTATTGTCGAATATTTGTGTAAGAACACAAATATTTCTACCAGAGTCTTGGATCCATATAAGTATATATATATATATATATATATATATATATATATATATGGACAGAATTCTCAAGGCGTGTGTGAAGAGAGAGATCAGAAGAGACATAATTGTGAATGAAGCAGAAGAAGTCTGTAAGTCTGGAGGAATCTGGCGCTCCATTCTCTCAACCAACCCCGTGAGGGACTCGGCGTGATGTTACGTATGTAAATTGTATAACAAAGCAAAGCTTGAATATGTTCCCATACATAAAGTTTGGAACTAAATCGATTCATGTAGTATTGTTCCAATAATTTTTTTTTTATAAAAGTTGCAAAACGATACTCACTCGTCAAATGCAGCATATGTTTCACCTGCACGATAATATTGATACACACCGAATGCAGCAGCTCATTTTGTACCTTATCCCTCTCGTCGTTAAGGTTCAAAACACCATACCTGTCGACCTCCATTATCGCATACGTCAAAGTTTTGAACAAAAACCTCACGAGCACGACATCTGGCGACAGATTCGCGCAGTTCTCATTGACGTTCAGGACGTTTAATGGGTCGACGTCAGTTTTGACGTTGAAAAATATTGACAGCGGAGATACACAAGTGGCCTTCAGGTAGTTAATTGTTAATAATATTTCGCTTTCGGGAATCAGGACGAACAACTTTCGCAGGAGCACCATTATTATGGACAGGTAGCGTAGTTTTTGTTTGGGTGATGTTGTGGCCTAAAAGAGGTAATATATTTATTTCATTATCGTCATCATATCATCACGCCGAGTCCTTAACGGGGTAGGCTGAGAGTACATAGCGCCATTTCTCTCTAGACTTACATACCTCTTTCGCTATATTTATTTCAAGATATAATTTATCTTACATACATACATACATATCATCACGCCAAGTCCCTAACGGGGTAGGCAGAGAGTATAGAGCGCCAGTTCTCTCTAGACTTACATACCTCTTTCGCTTCGTCCACATTCATCAGTCTCTTCATACATGCTCGTCGGTTTCGAGTACTCTAATAATTTATAATTTATCTTAAGTTCCTATTTCTTCAACGTCACGCCTACTCATAAGGATCCCCGAAGGGATAGGTAGAGATGCTACACCCTAGCCTGTTCCTTCGGTAGGCGGAGACATATCTTGAGATAAATTAAGGTGTCAACACAACAACAAGTAATGGACCCTTTGACTGTTTGACGATATATCTTAAACATATGCCTCTCGTTGTTTACCTTTACCGTTAAACTATACTCTCTGCCTACCCCGTTACGGACTTGGCGTGATGATACGTATGTATTTAGCATACAAGATTCACTTTCACATCTGATATATGTTACTAATGAGTTTCCTGTATCCCATACGTTCAATATTTTTCTTTTAAATTACGAATTTATGAATTTTGAATTTATAATCAAACTAGCTGTCCCGCCCAGCTTTGCTCGGGTGAAAAAGTTAAATTGCCCGTAACACGATCGCAGCGCCATCTATCGGGTCCAATTGTAAATCTAAACCATTCTCGAATCCACCTTAAGACACACAGAAAGGGATAGCTTCGCCCGGGTGAAAAGTTAAATTCCTGAAACTCGATCGCAGCGCCACCTATCGGGTCCAATTTAATATAGCCTATGTTCACCGGAGATAGTGTAGCTTCCCAACAGTGAAAGAATTTTTCAAATCGGTCCAGTAGTTTTTGAGCCTATTCATTACAAACAAACAAACAAACAAAGTTTTCCTCTTTATAATATTAGTGTAGATTCAAACTCACCTGATCCGGCGGTGCTTTGAAGAGAATCTTCAGTATAATTTCAACTCTGCCCTGTTCCAATAAGACATCTTTGTAAATGGAGTCAAGTAACCTCTCGAGGGACCCAATAGCTCGAGCACTGTCTAAGTCTATGGACCGTTGAGAGAGAAGATTCAGTAGCGTATCCCCAGCCAGTTCTGACCATCGATAGTAGCTCTCTGGGTGTTCTTGAGAGAGGGACAGCACACACGAGACGAGATCTAATACCTGTGAGAAAGAAAAGGATAGAAATAGTATAGTTTCAATTTAATTCGTTTTACCGCCACGTGAATCTCTTCTCTAAGCAACACCACCAGCAAGGCTTCAAGATACGAACTAGTAATCTTTGCGTAACAGACTACTCACACCACACTCTAATTAAGAATAGATAAACAAGAGATGATAAGAGAAGGGGGGAATCACAAAAGAGATACGTTAAGGGGGGGATAGAAAGGAGCTTAAGTGAAGTGAGGAGAAGATAAGGGAGAAACAGAAAAGAGTACCTTTTCTTGGTGCATAGTTTTCTGTAACATGTAGAAGAGGACCTCCCTTGTAGCCTGTGCGTCTTGTTGTTGAGCTCTGCCGAGCACACTGCCTCCTAGAACAATATTTACTATCAAAGCCACGATGCATAGCGGCAGGTTCGATTTCCACCGGTAGCAAACATTTGTAAGACAGACGCATTAGTTTCTTCAGTGTTGTTGAGAGAGGGGAAGACTATAAATATTGTTTTCATTTTAGTTTAATCGATTCGAAAAGCAACTATTATTACATTGGCTTGGGAAAAATCGTCTAATCAACAGATATACGATGCAAGTTATTGTAGTTTCAACTACCTAGATCAAATCGATCGAACACTCAAGAATGGGAAAGTCAAGACTACTCGAAGCGTTGTTGAAGAGACTGATGACTTAAGCGAAGAGGTCGATAAGTCTTGACATAACTAGGATTACTATCTCCTACCCCAAGTAAGCGTGATGAGAGAGAGCGCGAGATTTATTTTTTTTTGTCTCAGTCACCTAGTCAAAGAAACCTACCTCCCATATTGCTGAAAACTTTGACGGCAACAGGCTCCAAGCCTGCAATGCACTCCAGATGTGCGCCAGATGCCATGAGACCGTCGCATAGCTGTATCAGCTGAAATCAAATGATATTGTTCATTGCTGTGATGTCATATGTATCTATGTTTGACCTGAGTGAGGGAGTGGAGAGGGACGTAAACTATATTAAACTGTATGTTCATAGTGATAAGGTTCACTTTTGCTTTTGGAGCGGGTTGAATTGAAACAAACGTCTCCGGTTGAATGTTTAATTTGCACTTACTTTTCTACCTACATTTTATGTAGTAAAAACATTTTATATAAAAAAATCTTGAACCACTCAATTTATTGATGAAAGCCGCATTAAAGCCAGCTGCGAAGTTTAAAAGATCTAAGCGTTCAGACGGCGGGTAGCGACTTTTTGTAATATGTAGAGAAAATACGCATCTAATACAATATACATAAGGTCGAAAATCATAAATACCTTGGGGATTTCAATGATCTGTTTGGTGTGATGCTTGGACGAGGACAACTGCACCAGGAACATCAATATACTATTCACCAATTGGCAGCAGTTACTGAAAATAAGATTTCAACGCCGTCTGTAGGAAGCCCTCTGCCTGCGGACTTAATATTTGTGACACCTAATAGTAGCGGTCGAGTGGTTCAATTAGTTGCCAACAGCTTAGTCTGCAAACTTTTTGATCTTGTTCGAGCTCCAACTGTATTAGTTTTTTCTGAACTTGCCTGCGACACAAAGATCGCAAGTTCGAAACCCGACTGTACCAATGAGTTTTCTGAACTTAAGTACAGTGATTAGTCACACCACGAGCTTTACACACCACGGTGAAGGAATACATCGAGAGGAAACCTGCATACGCCTGACAAGTAATTTAATTGCGTATGTATAGTCGTGCTTGAGTAACACCTAAAAAACCTATATAATTTCGCCTACCTCTTCGGGGACCGTAGTGGGAAGGTGTGAGGATATATTAAATTTGTATGAATGTAAGTAAAAGATCAATCGTTAGCATATTAGAGCAGAGACCCCAATCTCAAACTGTCGCTTAAAAGGAGACCCTAGTCTATGAATTTGATATTTTTACTTTATTAAACGGAATAAATAGTTATTATTATTTTAAAAAATTACGGTATCTCATGATGCTCGACGTAGTCCAACTGCTTCATGAGGAAGCCGATGAAGATCTGGTCACTGTCCAGCATGCAGTAGTTCACCCTGAGAGTGAGCAGTTGGTTCAGCAGAGATAGCACCTGGCACTGCAGAGGTATGTCGTTTTGCATCGTGTAGCTCTGGGGAAGGAACGACAAATCTATGTAGATTTTCACTACATTCAATGGTAATTAATTTTGTTGCGTGGCCTATATTGACGGTCGAGAGTTACCCTTGCTTGGTGTTGCATGCGACCATTTGCCGTAACCGCTTATTAAAAAAAGAATCTTATACTAATAGCTTTCTAGCACACACGCGCCAAATAAGAAGACGCCTAGTCGCTTAGAACGTGAGCACCATAAGTATAGTCGTTCTCGGTCGTCTTAAATTCTAGTTTATGGTTGCCGTAGACTATGGACATAGCCTGAGATCGTATTGCACGTTGCCAACTTTATGATGGGTGAAGTTGTACTATCAGTATAAGAAGTCAGTATTTGCTTATTTTTGATAACATAGTGGGTGGTGATGATATCTTGATTACGTCAGCAGTTATTATTTACTTTTTTTCACAAATGGCAACCCACAAATTATACATAGGTACTTATGATTACGTAAGCATATTGGGGAAGAGGTTTGCTTACTTTTGCTGACAAGGGGAAGAGGGGGGGATAAGTAATTAAAAAAAATCTGGACCCTAACCTTTCTCTTTTCCCTTGTGAAGATTATACGATTATACGATTGGGAAGACGTGAAGATTATACGACCCCAAATACTGAGGGCAAACGACAAGAAAATGATAATATTTATATCGATAGCTTTGTGTAAACAACTCACCTTCAAAGACTGTATGACAACAGGTTCGAATAATCGTATATACCTCTCCAGTTCCTTTTTATTTGTGTTCCATTTGCGGTCCATTCGATTCTTGGCAAAATTCTCCATTGTAATCAACAGCTGTTTTTCGGCCGTCATCCTTGGGTTCTTGCTGTCCAAAGACAGTTTCTGACTAGTGTTCGAGCATACGCTACTCCTTCTAGAACTAACCTCTGCGGTATTCAATTCATTAACGAGCATAACGTCCTTGTAGAAACTCGCCTTTTCGCATGGGACATTTTTGTCACAGATACTCAAATAGTCGCTGTACTGGTTTATCATATTCGTGCCAAATAGACACTTTAGTAGCTGGGTGATACAGTAAACTGTGGTATCAGCGCAACAAGGCATTATCACTTTGAGGTAGTAAAGGATCTCTTCGGTTACTGCGCCGAATTCCTTTTCTGTGGCCAGTTCCAATTGAATGGAGAGGCATTTGAGAACGGTTGATAGAAATTGGTGGAACATTGACGACTTTGGATCGAGATTTATCTGAAAATACATTATTTTGGTTTCAATTCAGTGGATAATAAGTATAAGAGGTATGTAAGCCTAGAAAGAACTGATGCTCAACTCTCTCTGCCTACCTTGAGAGACTCAAAGTGATTACATGTTGACTTAGGTCGTGTACGAAGAGAATTAGAAGAGTATATATTTTCCCGTCTTCCCACCACCACAAGGGTCCCCGAAGGGAAACCGAGAGGAAACCTGCATACGCCTGAGAAGCAATTTAAAGGCGTATGTATAGTCAAGCTTATGTAACGGCGATGGACTCGCTATCTGTCACGTTGGCACCTAAAATATATCTCTGGTGGAAAGTGGGTGTATGAGTATCACCTCTGCTTACCCCTGCGAGGACCCTTGTGGGAAGGCGTGAAGATATATTTTTAAAAACAAACCTTATGGTTAGAATACATAGCTCTGAGGTTCTCATAAAACTTCATATAGAAGGGCTCATTGAAGAAGTGACCAACAAAGTTCGCCTTCAGGCTGGTTGCCGGGAGCTGGGTTTTCTTTCTCAAGGACCCTTTGTCGTCGACCCCTTCGGAGGTGGATTTCTTTTGAGTGGAATCTGTAACAAATATAAAGTAAGGTAAGATGTGGAAGTAAGGTAAGTATGAAAGTGTGAAGCCTTCCCCTAATGTTTGATTATTATCCTTACACACTGATTTCGTATGAGCGTACACGCACACTACAATAAATAAACTCGGGTCATACTCCCCTCATACCGCGACCTCATCGACTAGAAACTGGTGAGGCGCGTCTTCAGATATCACGAACTTCACGGTGAAGGAAGACACGAGAGAAAATTTTAAAATGGGTGTATTGTGCTTGAGAAGCGATCATGGACTCGCCATCTTCGTTGGCACCTTTCATCTCCAACATAAAGAGGGTATGGAAACAAGTTTGCCTACGACCCTTGCAGAATAGGATGGCGGAAAGATATACCTAAAAATAACGCACGTTTATCATCAAGAACTCACCTAGGGTTTTCCTCCTAACCGGACTCCCAGGCAAGGCAATACCACCCTTATTGAGATGTATGTTAGGGTTAACCTCCTCTATCAAATGCACCAACACGTTCAGCATTTTCAACGTCACTTGTAGAAACTTTTCCGCCAGGGTGGCAACTCTTTCGTTCTCCAAGTGTTGCCATTTCTCTTTAATATTCTGCGAATCTCGCTCGAATATATCACGATTTGCTGTTTTATGGCGCATAATGTTATGGATTTCCACTGGAATTATAAGGGCTTATTTAAGGGTGTGAATTAAATTTGCCCATTGGTTCGATCCTCTAAAAATCATGCTACTTTAATAATACCTTTTAATAATACCTGGGACAATTCCACACAAATTAATCTAGTCCCAAATTAAGCAAACCTTGTGTTATGGTAACTGGACAACGATATATTAATTTAAATAGATAGTTGTATACATAAATACATAGGACATCCAAGATTAAGGTACAAATCCTCGTGTTCATCAGACAAATATCTGCCCTCAGCGGGATTCGAACCCGCCACCTCAAGTTTCGCAGTCAGGAGCTCTAACCACTAGACCAGGCGGTCGTCAAAATTAATACGTTTACCAGAGATCAACATGTACTATGTATAATTATGTTAATACTAGCAGACTTTGGCTAAGGTTTTTTAATAATTGTTACTATAAAATAATATCGCGACTATAAATTGAGACGTAAGCTATCCTATCTTTCAAATTGGATGAAACTGCACACGATGTGCAAATTTGATTAAAATCGGTCCATCGCGGACAAAGAACGTGACGCGTAATTTATATATATATATTATATACATACATACATACATACATATCATCAAGCCAAGTCCCTAGCGGGGTAGGCAGAGAGTATAGAGCGCCAGTTCTCTCTAGACTTACATACCTCTTTTTATTTTTTTTAATATTTTTTATTATAATATATATTATATATATTAAGAAGAAAGATAAAAAAATTACACGAATACTCAAAATATTTAACTCAAGTATATAAAATCGGAGAGCCAAGATTTCGAGTAAACTCTAAGGCGCAAAGGCTACTTAACACGTGTTATTTAAATAAAAAACATACCAGGATACACCACAGCACACAGTTCCATCAACAGTGTCCTAACAACCACAGTACCGTTGCAACAGTCCAAACTATCCAAACAGTAGCTCAACAAGCCTTGGTCGCTGTACGCGTCGATATTCTTCCACGGCGACCACTTGGCAGTAATCACTTGGAGAGCTTCCAATAAGCCTTGCTATTGGAATTTAAGTTCTATTAGCATACACAGAGAGTGCAAGTTTCAATACAGATATCTCGCAGATAGGCGTGACGACTCTAGTGAGAAGCATTAAGAGATTACATACACATTATACGAAATGCCTACTACGACGGAATTCAAAGACGTACGTTTAGCGATGTTTGAGAAACGGCGATAGACTAGCTATTTGTCTACGAATATTATATTGTTATCACACAAGACGTGCCCCGTAGTTTGACCTACGTATATTTTCACGCCTTTCCACAAGTGTCCCCGAAGGGGTAGGCAGAGGTGTATAGACAGTACCCACACACCCACTTTCAGCCAGAGATATATTTTAGGTGCCAACATGAAGCACTACTATACAAACGTAAGTTCAGAAAAACCCATTAGTGCAGTCGCTCTTCGAACTTGCAATCTCTGTGTCGCATTCAAATACACGTAACACAATGAATACACCAAGGCATGTATAAATGCATAGCTTAAATACATCCTCACGCCTTCCGACAAGGGTCCCCGAATGGGTACATAACAACTTAAATACATAACTTACCGAATAATATTTACAATTGGACTGCATAAGTTTCTCAATGAGCTCAGCGACGATGACCTTCAAGCCGTCCCCGCTGGCCACGTCACCAGCCTGAAGCTGCTCCGGCAGGTCGCTGTAGAAGTATAGGTGCCTCACCAGCTCCAGAGACAGCTGGCCATCGTGGAATGTTATAGTCTTGCTTTGTATCCTCGCCAACTCCGCCGTCAGAGAGATAGGTGTATGGCGTTTTGCGATACACAATTTAGGTATCAAACTGTTGAACGATAACAAGTCTTCATATGATTCAAATACCTATACCAGAGTGTATGAGGAGTGATTAAAATCCTCATAATAATATAAATATATATATGAAGCGGTGGTGGCCGAGTAGTTAGTTGCCTGCGACACAAAGATCGCAAGTTCGGATACCGGCCGTACCAATGAGTTTTACTGAACTTAACTACATTGCTTTGTCTCACTACGTGCTTTACGTTAAAGAAAGACATCGAGAGGAAACCTGCATACGTCTGAGAAGCAATTTAAAGACGTGCGTACGTGTAGTCGTGCTTGAGTAACGGCGATGGACTCGCCGGCGGAAAGTGAGTGTGTGGGTACTACCTATACACCTCTGCCTACACCTTCGGGGACCCTTGTGGGAAGGCGAAGGCGAATTGAATGCAAGAGTCCAGTTAGGAACTCAGCGTGATGATATATATTTGTAATCGCAAGAAGAGCAACTTCTTCTTTTACACCAACGCGTGGGAGTCGGGGCGTCGACGTCGAGTAGTCTTCACACCATGTGTTTCTAAACTTACTTGGCTATAGTATTTGCCGCGGCTTTGCGCACTTTCTGATCCTGGTCGCCCAACAGACCAACTAGGGTGTTCAATATGAGTTTACTCTTCACGTGATAGTTGGGATACAGCATGAACAGCCTGTAAAAACAATGACACACCATTATAGAGATAATATATTTAAATAGTCTCCATGATAAGAATACAGGTGTAAATACTGGCGGGCCGCATGCTTGTTTGCTACATGTGGTTAAAAAAAAAACAATTTGCACCCAACGAATTTCCCATAAGGTGAAAGATAGGTGTAACTATCTTCGCCAAAGATATATTTAGGTGCCACCGTGTCAGATGATGAGTTAATAGCCGTTTCTCTAGCTCGAATATATATACGTCTTTGAATTTCTTCTTAGACGTATTCAGGTTTCCTCTCGATGTGTTCCTTCGGCGTAAAGCTCGTGGTGTGACTAATCAATGTACTTAAGTTCAGGAGAACTCATTGATACAGTCGGGTTTTGAACTTGCAAGGTTGCAGTAGCAGGCTGCTTGTCGGTGGCTACTGCTCGAAACACTCGGCCACAGCGGCTACAAATGCCTTTTTAAGTTCCGAAACAACAAAAAAATATTGCCCACCTCTGGTACGGTAGCCTCTCGTAGAGTTTGCAGAGGTTAACACGACAGAGCCAGTAGGAGTTACTCTCCACCTCGACAAGAGAGTTCAGCGTATCCACTAACAGGGACCAGTGTACACTGCTGCAAAGAGCTGGTGACAGAGTTGTTAGCGTGGAAAGTGTGTGGTTTACTGTAGAATGGATGGTATCTGACAGACCCTGAAAGGTTAAAAAAAATATCATAGGAACAGATTTTAATATCTGATATACCTAAATGAATTATTATTATTTAAAAATATATAATTTTCATACAAGGGTCCCCGACGGGGTAGGCAGTGTATAGGTAATACCCACACACCCACTTTCCGCCAGAGGTATATTAGGGGCCAACGTGACAGATGGCGAGTCCATCGCCGTTACTCAAGCACGACTATACATACGCCTTTGAATTTCTTCTCAGACGTATGCAGGTTTCCTCTCGATGTTTTCCTTCACCGTAAAGCTCGTGGTGTGACTAATCACATAATTATTATTATTATTGACGTCGAATATATTTATTTCCGACTTCGGTTCTTAGGTAGCCGATGGGAAAGGCAGACTTGTAAATCCCTTTTTTCGCGAGAGATATTTCCGTGCCGACGTGACAGATGGGGAGACTCTCATGGTGCGTGGTGTGATAAATCACTGAGCTTAAGTTCAGAAGTTTGGTACAGAAAACCTGCAATATATACTTAGCAGACAACTTAGACTCTGTGCCACCACGGTTCTTAATTTTTTTTATAAACGGTAAAAGCCATAATAATATAAAATAGTTAATCGCGTATCTGCTAACGCCTGTTTGCAGGTGACTAGACTGTTTGTTTACCCCTACTGTTAAGAAAAACCCTCTTCTTGAACCCATTGGGGTAAACTAATATAATACTTTATATATATATAATATAGTGATTAGTCACACCACAAGCTTTACGGTGAAGGAAAACATCGAGAGGAAACCTGCATACGTCTGAGAAGAAATTCAAAGGCGTATGAATAGTCGTGCTTGAATAACGGCGATGGACTCGCCATCTGTCACGTTGGCACCTAATATACCTCTGGCGGAAAGTGGGTGTGTGGGTATTACCTATACACCTATATATTTATTTATTTATTTATACACACCACATATACATTTATTATATATATAATAAATATATATAATGTAATACTATAATACCCGTAAAAAAAAACCTAAAACTTAAAACCCCTTACAATGAGGGTAAACATGCGTCACACTGAGGGTAAAAATAAAAAGAATACCTTCAAAATAATATCCACTAATTTCTCAATAGTGATATATTCACTGACATCTTTGGGCAGCGTCGCAAAACTTTTCCACCTGTGATAATCACCGTGAGACGCATCCAACGCGGCACTCAAGTAGTTCCCAATACAGACCCTAACTAACCCCCTTATTTGGGGGTCATTATGTCCCTCCAACAACAGAAAAACATCACTAATGTGTTGATATTCAAAACTCGCGTCGGCTTTCAACTCGTCGCTTTTGTAACTTTGCTCAATTGACCCTGGAGCATCTTTGCTTTGCACTTCGTTCGCGCGCTTCAAGGGTCGTTTAGACCTCTCGGCCTTTTTAGGTGACCTTAGCGATTCAAGATTGTCCAAATTCGTGGTAGACTCGCCAAAGTGGTCGAACTTCATGTCCAAATCGATGCTTGACGACAGTACATCCCCACTGCTGGTCATAGGGTAACATGTCGAATTGGGGTCGTTACTACCAGTCATGTTCGAATTAGTTGTGAAATTACTATTGGTCATATTAGGATTGGTACTATCCGCGCTCATGGCGCTGGCGAGAAGGTCATTCTTGACTCTGCTATCAAGAATATTACTCGGGACGTCCTTCGAAGAACTCTTTTGCTCAGCACTTTCGAAGGATTTCTCCGATTTGCTATCCTTTTTAGATATCAGCTGCGATTGGCTGTCCGAACTGCGGTTGAGGATGTCCTGGCTCATGGAGTCGGTCAGGGAGTCTTGGTAGCAAACGTTGCGTTCGAGTACGAAATCGTTTATGTGGTCCTGGTTTGATTCTGTGCCCTCCGATGACCCTGAAACGTAGCCCTGTTTTAACACATAAGGAGACTGCGATTTTTTTGTATTGTCTCTCGTAGTGTGAGTTCCGGGAACTTTTTCCTACTTAGCCGAACAATGTCGAGACCAAGGTCTGCAGTGTGGCAATAAAGATGCTAATCAAAATTAATTGTAATGAATTGAACAATAACTTTTTAGTTAAATAAAAAAAAAACATAATTTCAAATGGCACAGCTAGTAGTATAATATAATCATATTATAAGATTATGAAATTAAATTTATTACCTGAAATGTTATGTGCTTTATTGTCGGCATCCTTGTCCAAGTACAAGCATACAGCTTGAGGATACATGCGAAGTATTTCTGACAGGCATGTGAGAGCCGAGGACTTCACTGACACTCTAACGGATCTGTAAAGTTGCGCATTATTATCTATACAAATAAATAAAATTGGAGTGTCTGTATGAAATATTAAAATAACCGCTTTTTACTAAATGCATGTACATATACCAAAATATAATTTTTAACAATTTGTCTGTCCGTTTGTCTGTCTGTTTGTTCCGGCTAATCTCTAAAACGGCTGGACCGATTTTGACGGACTTTCACTGGCAGATAGCTGATGTGAAAGGGAATAATCTAGGCTGTTTTTATTTTAGAAACTAAGCAAAAACACGTTTGCTTAATTCCACGCGGACGAAGTCGCGGGCACAGCTAGTTATTAATAATAATAATAAAATAAAATTTGCTAATTGCACTCGGCATGCGTTGCAACGCCCTCTGGCGAGTTGTTATTATGTTTAGACAGGAATGTTCGAGGATATATGCAGAACCACTCACCAAAGTTTCTCAAGTTGATAATTTTTGTATCCTCATGACCTACCACAAGGGTCCCCGAAGGGGCACGAAGAAGTGTGTAGGAAGTACTGACACACCCACATTGCGCCAGAGATATATTTTAGGTTGTAACGTGACAGCTGGCGTGTGCAACGCCGTTACTCAAACACAAACATACGCCTTTGAACTTCTTCTCAAACGTATGCAGGTTTCCTCCCGCTGTTTTCCATCACCGTAAAGCTCGTTGTGTGACTAACAATATATAAAATATACACACCTGTCATGTACGAGGCCTCCTTTATTCCCAGTCAGAAGGAATTTGGAGACTAACAATCGTGCACAGTACTTCAGTAGGATGTCGTCATCGGACGCCGTACCAATGTTGATCTTAAAGAAAATATGTGTTGTGTGTGAGGATAGCTCACTCAACTACTGCGCGGAATTTCATTAAATTTGACACAAATAAAGTTGCTAAACACACACATGATATTATCTATGATATATATCCTCACGCCTTCCCACAAGGGTCCCCGAAGGGGTAGGCAGAGGTGTATAGGTAATACCCACACACCCACTTTCCGCCAGAGGTATATTAGGTGCCAACGTGACAGATGGCGAGTCCATCGCCGTTACTCAAGCACGACTATACATACGCCTTTGAATTTCTTCTCAGACGTATGCAGGTTTCCTCTCGATGTTTTCCTTCACCGTAAAGCTCGTGGTGTGACTAATCACTGTACTTAAGTTCAGAAAAACTCATTGGTACAGTCGGGATTCGAACTTGCGACCTTTGCGTCGCAGGCAACTGCTCGAACCATCCGGCCACCACGGCTCTTATATCTATGATATATGCAAGTAAAATATACTTCTGTGTGTGTGTCTGTCACTGAGCTCCTCCTAAACAGCTGGACCGATTTTCATGTAATTTTCTGTCTTCAGGTAGATTCAAGAAGAGTTCAGAAATAAAAATCAAAATATTTTTATTTCACATAGACCCAGGTGGGCACTTATAAAACGTCAAAAAATAAGCAGAAGCACGGTTCGGATTGGTCGCTTCCATGGAGAAGAACCGGCAAGAAACTCCATGGTTACTCTTTTCGGATTCACAATTGGACCCGATAGGTGGCGCTACGATCGTGTTTCAATAAATTTTACTTTTTCTCCCGAAAGGGACAGCCTTTCTGTGTGTCTTAAGGTGGATTCGAGAATAGTTTAGATTCACAATTGGACCCGATAGGTGGTGGACATAATATAAAGATAAAAAAACAGATAAAGACACTAAAGCCGCCCTTCTGCTTCTAAAACCAACCTTTATTCCACCTTCATGCATAGCTCCGTCGACCTGATCGGACTCCTTATGCTCGACTTCCTCGATCTCCTTCAATCTATCCGATAGATCTCTAGTTAACTGTTCCGCGTCAGGCAACTGTATGTCTGTGTCGCTCGCTGGCGACTCTGGCAACTGGGTAAGGGGGTATCCATTAAATAATAGTGCAATATTGTAAATTTTATGACACACCCCCCCCCTTCTCCCCTGATGAACGTGATGTAAGATGTCGTGAGTTTTACCTCGACCACTCCAATCGCGGTTCACCTTACATCCCCCATAGTTAACCTCGCGTGATATTTTTCTAAATTCGAATTTATCATCATCATATCAACACGCCGAGTCAACACGCCGAGTCGGGGCAGGCAGAGAGTATAGAGCGCCAGTTCTCTTACATACCTCTTTCGCTTCGTCCACATTCGAATTTATAATGAAGGCAAATAAGTTAATGCGTGCTTGATATTAGAGTACTCGGAACCGATGATCATGTAGGAAGAGACTGATGAATATGGACGAAGCGAAATAGGTATGTTTGTCTAGAGAGAACTGGCGCTCTATACTCTCTGCCTACCCCGTTAGGGACTCAGCGTGATTATATGTATGTATGTATGATATTTGACATATTATGCTTTATGTAATTCAAATGTGAGGGACACTAATTAATATATTGGACAATATATTAATTGGTGTCCCTAAATAAAGTGTCCCTGTAAATATTAAAAAGGAAACCAACGAGCAAAAACCTGCATACGTTTTAGAAGAAATTTAAAGACCACCTGTATAGTCAAATCCTCGACACTAAGACTAGGCGTGTTCAAGTGTAGGAGACTGCCGAGCTGCAGCGCGCCGGTAAAGGATAACTCCATAGGATCTCTCTCTGTGGACGGACTGGGGACGAAGCGCGACGATATTACTGTGGATGTACCTGGACACAAATAATAATAAAATTTTATTTGGTAACATTGTTTTGACACAGATATAAACGTAACGATGACATCCGCAGAAGTTAAAAACTGTGTCGCGGATGACAACGCACACCTCCAGAGGACATGAATGTAGTCTAATAAATTCATACAAGATAAATTTAAAAATATAAAACATGCGTGTACGGGTGTGTATGTGTGTGCGTATGTGTGAGCGTGTGTGCGCAGGTGTGGGTGTATACGGACTATGTAATATGTTAAGTATGGTAAGAAGGTCTTCGGTATCTTCATACTATAATAAGATTTAAGCCACTCGAGACATTTTAGTTTGCATTTGTATGAAGAATGAGCACAAATGTTCAATTCACCATTGTTTTTTTAATAATTCAACATTCTTTTTTTCTTTTTTTCTCACTTTTTTTCTCACCATCGGATACCCAGCGTATGCTACTACGAAAAGATATACATACATACATACATACATATCATCACGCCAAGTCCCTAACGGGGTAGGCAGAGTATAGAGCGCCAGTTCTCTCTAGACTTACATACCTCTTTCGCTTCGTCCACATTCATCAGTCTCTTCATACATGCTCGTCGGTTTCGAGTACTCTTAACGATATATATAACGACTCTGAATCTACAATCATTTTATTTTTCAACGCTATTCTAACCGTTTCTATAAAAAAATACAAAAAACAATGTTTCTAAGTGAGAATACTCCCAATACTAACAATTCCACACAAATTGACCGAGTCTAAAATTAGCAAAGCTTGTGTTATGGTAACTAGACAACGATATATTTACTTATATAGATAAATATATACATAAATACAAAGGACATCCAAGACTAGACCTCAGCGGGATTCGAACCCACGACCTCAAGTTTCGCAGTCAAATCTAACCACTAGACCAGTCAGCCGTCACGTACAAATATACTTACTGATATTCCTCCGATGTCCCTTCTGTGTGCGCGTATTCAAGCACACAGGAACGGGATGTTTGTCCAGGAGCACCTTCCTGCAGTCGCCTCCAATAGACAATAACGTGCTGAGGCACTCCAGTACTGTGTTCTGTGTGTTGTGATCTGAAGAGTGCTCCAAGTAGTTGAGGCTTATATGGTATAGCTAAAACATTAATTACGAGTCAATAGCTTATTTTGGTACCACGCCCCTTAGAAGGGAAGGAACGAAAGAAATCTGTTAGTTTGGAGAGAACTAGAACCTCGTTAGGCGTGATGCCATCCACGAAGACGTGCCCCGCCAACTTGAGTCGAGGAGGTCGCGGGATGCGTTGGAATGACTATTAATTGTAGTGTGCGTGGGCATAGGTAATCAGTGTGTACGGATAATATTATAGCGAAGAATAAGTGGGGCGCCTCTTCGTGAATGGCACTATCTGTATGTATGTAACTCATGTAATTGATGTACTAGATGATGTAATTTATGCACTAGAGATGGACTTCAATAAGTTAGATAATAAAGTATTAGTTTTTTTAAACCACAAACGAGGCATAATGTACGCGGTACACTTGCAATTACCCTACTGACCAAAATACTTTCTGTTCACTAGACTGCCAGACCTCATTCACCTCATCCACATTAGTATCTTCGTACACGCTAGCCAGTTTTGTGTGCTTCTAATGTTCCCATACTTGAGTATTCGTACGATTTGATCAAGGTAGTTAAAACTCGGTCATCCCCTGCCTCTACATGCACACACTTTCCTACTGCATATCTGTTTCGTCAATATGACTTCACTCATCCTTTCTATATGTCAAAACCTTCCCACCAAACCCACGCCTTCCCACAAGGGTCCCCGAAGGGGTAGGCAGAGGTGTATAGGTAATACCCACACACCCACTTTCCGCCAGAGGTATATTAGTTAAAGCTCTTAAATACAAATCCTCACAATTAAGTCACATCATGGGGTGAATTTTTCAATACAAATTTATAACAACAGCGCAGCTCATTCTGCACCCAAAACCAGTATTTTCAGATGACTACTTACCTCTAGATAATCCTGAACTGTGAACACATCATTTTCGGCTAACTTCGTGATGTCGTTGATCTGGAATATGGCCCGGATCACGCTAAACCATCCCAACACAGTCGCACCGTCTGTTACTACGGGCCACAGCTTCTCTGCAATATCAATTAGTGTTAAAGTTGACATATAAGAATATCTTACTAATATTATAAATGTGAAAGTTTGTAAGCGGTTCTTTCACGGCCAAACGGCTGAACCGATTTGGCTAGCTTATACCTAGGAATAAGACAAAGGCAACTTTTTTTTTATCCTGGCTTTCTCTCCACGCGGGCAAAGCCGCGGGCATAAGCTAGTGTTATATAAATGTACTAGCTGCCCGCCCCGGCTTCGCACGGGTGCAATATTAATACTAATACTATGTAAAAGATAAAAATGGTTACGGTGGTTTATCCTTTAGAGATAAATAAATATTATCGCGGACATTTTTATCGATCATTTTAAGATATATTATTCCGTGGTACATTTAATTGATCTATCTCGTAAGATTTATCCGGCGTTTGCGATTTAAGCGCACAAAAATATATTTCTATCATCACACTACAAATCTTTGAATATTTCTTTATTCATTAAACATATAATATAAACCTTCGTCTCTAATCACTTTATGTATTGCTGATAACCGCATTAGCTTAAAAGATCTAAGCGAACAGACAGCGGAAGGGACTTCATTTCAATCGAATTCTTGCAACAAATTAAACGCATTGAAGTACGACTCTCTCGCAATTGTTTTCTCAGATGACATTTGTATTTCGCGTCATAATCAATCTATGGTACGCGCTAGTTTTACTTGTTATCAATTTACTTGTAACAATCCTTACTATCCTAACTTATAATATTATAAATGTGAATGTAAGTTTGTTTGTTACGCTTTCACGTAAAAACTACTAAACCGATCATCATAAAAAAATTTACACATATTCTTGGAGGTATAAGAAGTAACATAGAATAATTTTTATTGAAAAAACAAAAAACAAATACGAAAGATAAAAATGCCGTCCACGCCGACGAAGTTGCAGTCACAGCTAGCATGCAATAAATATTCTATACGAAGCTAATTGATAAAGAGGCGAATTTCGAATAATCTTGGTTTCCGTTACATGATTATTATTAATATTGTTTAATATTTGAGCATCATCGATGTTTATGGGTGAAACAATTAAAATTATTATAAAAGTCACAAATAACACTTGGTTAAATGTATAAATAATCGATTACTCATAAAATCATTAAAAACTTTAAATAATAATGAACAGATATTGCTAAGTTTCAAAACCAAAGGAGCTTTAGGTCAAAAGTATTTTTTAAACATTTAACACCCCCGCATTGTCGTTGAAGGATGGACTATCGTCAAATTCATTCTATCATGCCAAAAATGTTTCATAAAATCCGTTCTTAGCTGACCTCTACACCGCGTAAGGAATACTCCTACCAAATTTCAAGTCAATCGGCCTCATAGTTCCTGAGATTTCGTGATGAGTGAGTTCACAAATGGGATCTTCTATATATTTATAGATATAGTCTAGTTGTCCCGCCCAGCTTCGCTTGGGTGAAAAAAATAAAAGCCATGGACCCAGTGGCGCCACCTATCGGGTCCAATTGTGAATCTAAACCATTCTCGAAACCACCTGAAGACAAACGGAAAATTTTATTAAAATCGGTCCAGCCGTTTACGATTCTATAAAGGACAAACATTCATTTTTATATTTATAGAAGATTAAATAAAAGAAAAGCCTTATAATAAAGATGCATATTATAAGTATAAAAAAAAAAATAGGTAACATAAAACCAATACATATAGTTAAATTATTAGCAAAGCAAAGCGATTAAACGACAAACACAGTACGTTCACGTGTTACCTACGAACATTACAAAAGTATAAGAATATATATTGCTTGCAAAAATTACAGAACGGTATTGGATGAAATAAGGCACAGAGATAGATTATTAGCTGAATTAACACAGGATAGGACCGGTGTGTCACAGAGAATACAACAGTTGTCTTCTAGAAGTTATAGTGTTGTGAATATCGTTACAACAGATTTCTTGCCTTATTACCATAAGGGTAAAGAATTGAAAAACATACATATCATCACGCCTAGTCCCTAACGGGGTAGGCTGAGAGTATAGAGACCCAGTTCTCTCTAGACTTACATGCCTCTTGCGCCTCGTACACATTAGTCAGTCTCTTTATACATGCTCGTCGGTTTCGAGTACTCTTGACGTTCCCGTCCTTGAGCGTCCGATTGATTTCATCTAGGTAGTTGGAACGTGGTCTTCTTCTGCCTCTTCTTGTACACACTTTCGCTTTGTATATCTGTTTCGTCAATCTTATCGTCTCTATATGTCCAACCAACCTAACATGCCTTTCTTCATCTTTTCAATCACAACCCCGTTCACACCCGTTGATTTGAGAATCTCTTCATTGCGGATTCGATCTAAGATCGTGACTCCGAACTGAAAAAAAAAACCACAAAAATTGCCCGACTTGTCCCGACTCTACTAAACGTAAGTGAAGAACGACTCTCTCGCAATGGTTTTTTCCAGATGACATTTGTATTTCGCGCCATAATCAATCTATGGTACGCGCCAGTTTTACTTTTTATCGTCTATGGTATCCCATAACAATATGCAATAAATACGATTCTTGGTGTCCAATTAATATTGTTTTATATTTGAGCATCATCTATGTTTATGCGTTGAAATAAATTAATTAAATTTATTAATAACTAATTTAAATTATTTTAAAGGTCACAAATAACACTTAGTTAAATGTATAAATAATCGATTAAAAAAAAATTTGAATCATTGCAATCAAACATTGAATCGAATTCTTATTTTAAAACGCAAGTGAAGAACGACTCTCTTGCAATTGTTTTTCCCAGATAACATTGGTACTTCGCGCCAAAGCAATGGTTGAAAAACGTGTTTTTTTTATTTAACGCCTTGCGGGTGGAGTTTCATAAAATCCGTTCTTAGCTGACCTCTACATCGCGTAAGGAATACTTCTACCAAATTTCAAGTCAATTGGCCTTATAGTTCCTGAGATTTCGTGATGAGTCAGTTCAAAAATGGGATCTCCTATATATATATAGATATATAGATTTGGCGTAAAGGATACAGGCAGTGTGCGCGCGCGCGTGTGTGTGTGTGTGTGTGTGTGTGTGCGTTTGTGTGTGTGTGTATGTGCGTGTGCGTGTGTGTGTGCGTGTGTGTGTATGTGCGTGTGTGTGTATGAGCATGTGTGTGTATGTGTGTGTGTATGCGTGTGTGCGTGTGTGCGTGCCGACCGTGATCTCCTTGGAGTGCAGCTTGTGGCGGTTGAGCTTGGCGATGGCCTTGGCGGCGTCGCGGCGGCGCTCCATGACCACGAAGGCGCACCCTCGCGGCGCCACCACGTCGATGGCGACGACGCCGCCCAGCGCGCCGAACAGGTCCGACAGCTCCTCGGGCGTGGCCAGCTTGGACAGGTGCCCCACCCACAGCGTCGTGCTGCACACTGTGAACAAGGTTTCCAGAAATTACCTCCTTGGGGAGGGGGGAGGATTGTTGAGTTACAGTGTGTTGGAAGCAGAGCGATTAAACCCATTATGCTGCCAACACACTGTAACTCTCCGAACACAGAGTGGCAACGCGCAAGTGATACTTCGGTATCGTGAGCGTAAATAGGCTACGGTAACCGTTTCCCATCAGGTGGGCCGTATGCTTGTTTGCCACTCTTGTTGTATAAAAAAAAAAAACACTGCACGTAAACACCACTACACTACACTACACTGCACTACAACCGCACTATGCCCCACTGTTATGTATCAACGAGTACGCAGTTCCAAAGGAGTATCCATCCGCGAACGCTCAGGCTGTGGAATGAGCTCTCCATTAAGGTTTTCCCTGGAGAGTACAGCATTGAGTTTTTCAAGAAGGGTGTGAAAACATTCAGGGTCGGCAACGCTTCAGTGATACCCCTGGTGTTGCAAGCGACCATAGGCGGTGGTAATCGCTTACCATCAGGCGGGCTGTTTGTTTGTTTACCACCCAAGTGGTATAAAAAATCTTGTTGAATCCCGTTACAACATAAGATTAGTTAAGTACAAGTGGGTAGTTTGGCTAACTATTTTGTAGGTTATCAGTCATTTTATTGCTACAAAGCACAATAGATATTGTGATCATCTCAGATTGGTGTTTTATTAGACATTACACCCTTTGAGCCACGACGCATAGATCCTTACGGGGTACCCTAGCCAGGTACAGTACAACACCAGAATTATAGACTAACTAACTAACCCAGCTTTGCTTGGGTGAAAAACGAAAGCTCCTGAAACACGATCCCAGGGCCACGTAATGGCTCCAATCGAGTTTTTAAACCATCTATGAACCCATTGTACCACCCAAATATTTCATCCAAATAGGGCCAAGAGGCTAGGTGCCAAAAACACATACAGAAGAATTATATATAAAGATCAAGATAGAAAGATATAAAGTTTCTTCTAAAATACAATTTTCCCACAATACCATACAAAAAGAATGTGTACTTGTTGTCTGCTAACAAGTAGTCCCACTCACCACTCAGGTTATCCTTCTTGATTGGTGGCAGTCCCTTTTTTTCCCTCTCTTTTTGTTTCTCCCTTTCTGCCTCTCTTTCTTTGTAATTCTTCTCTCTGTCCTTATCTCTATCTTTGTCTCTGTAGACAAAAAAAACAGTACAACATTTGCAGCTCGCAAAAATATCTATTATACAAATTTAAATATTGATTGAAAAGCCGTGGTGGCCGAGTGGTTCGAGCAGTTGCCTGCGACGCAAAGGTCGCAAGTTCGAATCCCGACTGTACCAATGAGTTTTTCTAAACTTAAGTACAGTGATTAGTCACACCACGAGCTTTACGGTGAAGGAAACATCGTGAGGAAACCTGCATACGTCTGAGAAGAAATTCAAAGGCGTATGTATGGACGTGCTTGAGTAACGGCGATGGACTCGCCATCTGTCACGTTGGCACCTAATATACCTCTGGCGGAAAGTGGGTGTGTGGGTATTATCTATACACCTCTGCCTACCCCTTCGGGGACCCTTGTGGGAAGGCGTGAGGATATATTATATATTATTATAATATTATTATATTGCTTGTGATCTTGGTACAGGAAAGTCAGTGCTCAATCCTTATACTACTCAAAACATCAAAAATGTATGAAAGAACGTTAATAATTTAATTTTAACTTTAATTTGAGGACCATCTGCTGAGTGGTTAGAGTTCCTGATAGCAAAGCATTTCTGTTCGGGGCGAATATTTATGTGATGTACCCGAGTATCTGTACCTTAATCATATAAGGATATGTTTATGTCGTTTTAGCCGTGGTCGCCGAGTGGTTCGAGCAGTTGCCTGCGACGCAAAGGTCGCAAGTTCTAATCCCAACTGTACCAATGAGTTTTTCTGAACTTAAGTACAGTGATTAGTCACACCACGAGCTTTACGGGGAAGGAAAACATCGAGAAGAAACCTGCATACGTCTGAGAAGAAATTCAAAGGCGTACGTAATAGTCGTGCTTGGGTAACGGCGATGGACTCGCCATCTGTCACGTTGGCACCTAATATACCTCTGGCGGAAAGTGGGTGTGTGGGTATTACCTATACACTTGCCTACCCCTTCGGGGACCCTTGTGGGAAGGCGTTAGGATATGTTATCTATTATATATGTTTATGTATATAGTTATCTACATAACTATGTATATCGTTATGTAGTGCCCATAATACAAACTGTCAAGTTTGGGTCCTTGGGTCCGAGGTCAATTTCACAAGAGTCCCCGAAGGGGTAAGCAGAGATACAGTATTAGTTGTACCAACACACCCACATTATCGATATATTTTAGGTGCCAACGTGACAGATGGCGAGTCCATCGCCGTTTCTCAGCAACGACTATACATACATCTTTGAATCAGTCTCAGACAGTCTCAAACACATGCAGGTTTCCGCTCAATGTCTTCCTTCACCGTATAGCTCGTGGGTGACAATCTTTTCAATCTCCGTGTTGCAGACAACAACTCCAGCAGCAACCAATGGGCCATCGCGGCTTAAATGTAAATGTGGGTTGTCTCAAACAAATGCAGGTTTCCGGTCAATGTTTTCCTTCACCGCTAGCTCGTGGATTGCAATGTTTAATGTGGTGTGATAGTGACCTTTCCCTGTCGCGGTCCCTGTCGCGGCGCCTCCTGGGCGAGCGCGACCTGGAGCGTGACCTGCGCCGCCGCTTGGGCGACTTGGAGCGCGAGCGGTGCCTGCGGGACTTGGGCGATGGACTCCTTCAAACAATATCATTATACCCTTAGCAAGTAACACATACTCGCTTTTCCTAAATACTAGCTTATGCCCGCGGTTTCGCCCGCGTGGAGTTCGAAAAAGTAGCTTTGGAAATTTTCCTGCTAGACTCGGTTCAGCCGCTATGCCGTGAAAGAGCATCATACATTATAATATAAGAGCTTTGAATTTATCAGGATCAAAATAAAAAAGTAGCCTATGTCCTATTCCTAGGTATAAGCTATTACCATTTCAACTTTCAGCCAAATCGGTTCAGCCGTTTGGGCGTGAAAGAACCGCACACATCCAAACTTACAAACTTTCACATTTATAATATTAGTAAGATTATTCATTATAAGTGCACCGTGATACAAGTCGCGTCAAATTTAATTACATGTGTAATTTTTTTTCGGGAATAAAACACATCCTTTATGTTTTTCAATGCGGCTAATAATCTGTTTCTGTGTCAAATTCCATCTAATTCCGTTCAGCAGTCTTTGCGTGAGCGAGAAACAAACATTCAAAGTTCGCGTTGATAATGTAAATAGGTATATATTGCAGTTAAGAGCCGCGGCGGCCGAGTGGTCTGACTTATTCCCTGCAATATACTATGATATCATAGTATATTGCAGGCAATAAGTCGTTTTCTCAACACAAGTACAGTCATAGTCTTCCAAAAGCGACGAGAACCGATCACCCTTAGGCGGATCGCATGCTTGTTTACCGCCTTTGGTAGTATACATAAAAGTATTACTTATTTCGTCAATATATTGAAGTTATCATTGAAATTTTGTGGTTTACCAGTTGTGGATTTGTAATACTTGCTGGTCAGTTATCAACCAATGTCCAAAGATAGGTGTCATTACCCCCACATATTGGAGTATAGGCGCTGACGCTCACAGCCCTATTCTAGGGTCCCACAAATTTCATTGATAACAATGCGGCAGTATTTCGAGACACGAATTTTCAGGGTTGTTCGTTATGACGATTGCACCGAAAAAATTGGGAAGGTCAATTACCTTCAGGTTACAGGAATCGAACCTGTTACACTCTGGGCATACCATTTGTCACCAGAACACCAATGTGTTTATTCAAATATACCTGGTCTATGTACTATCTTAAATACAATGTAAATTATGTTTTCATACACACATTTCCCCAAAATGATACCTTGAATCATTAGCATCAGGAATTTCAATGACTTGCGGACCAGTTTCAACAAATTCTATATCAGACTCATTGGCCATGTCGTCTTTGGGTTCATTTTGTTTTTGTTGGTCTTGTTGGGAATTCTGTAAGCAAAAATAAACATTTTAATAAAAAAAAAACAGATATACACTTAAATTGAAGCAGAATAATGGGAAGTATTATAAACATAACTTGACAATGATTATATACTAGCTTATGCCCGCGGCTTCGCCCGCGAGGAGTTCGAAAAGTAGCTTTAGAAATTTTCCTGCTAGAATTGGTTCAGTCGCTATGCCGTAATATGAGCTTTGAATTTTTCAGGATAAAAATAAAAAAGTAGCCTGTCTTATTCCTAGGTATAAGCTATCACCATTTCAACTTTCAGCCAAATCGGTTCAGCCGTTTAGCCGTGAAAGAACCGCAAACATCCAAACATACAAACTTGCAAACTTTCACATTTATGATATTAGTAAGATTGATAGACAGATATCTCCTTTTTTAACTTAGTTAAAAATGTATTTAAGAAAAGAATAAAGTTGTCTGCAATAGACTATAAACTTCAATTATCTGTGACATGATAAAAACTAAAAAAAAACCTACCAAAAATGGTAGATTTTGATTTTGATTCTGCTGTAGCTGCATATCCGACATCATTGGCATTAGATTCTGCAACGGAGGATAACATTTGGTATAAGTATTTTATTAGATCAAGCAGGGGATGTGGAGAGTAGAGCGCTCCTTCTCTCTCGGGATTCATTCACTGACCCCTTTCGCTTGATCCACATTATCAGTCTTCACACATGCTCGCCGTACTAAAGGCCAATTTCAAATAACATGGACTTGCTTATTAATGTGCGGTGGTGGCAGAGTGTAAGTTTGGACTTTTTCTGAACTTAAAAACAGTGATTACTTATATCACAGGCACGGTGAAGAAAAACATCGAGAGGAAACCTGATATTCAAAGATGTATGTGCAGTCGTTCTCGATAAACTGCAACTCGACATCTGTCACGTTGGCGCGTAAATATACGTTCGGTGAAAAGTGTGAGTTCGGTGTGGGTTACAACTCTGCCTACCTGACCCGACCCTACCGAGTGGGATGGCGTGGCGAAAATAAAATGTGTTAATTCAGCCAAATCTATGCCCGTGTTAAATGCCATCTAATTCCATTGAGCAGTATTTGCGTAAAAGATTGTCACAAATTTTCGCATTTATAAATATATTTGTAGGATATTAATTAGTTTTCAATACTCACTGGTATCTGCATGCCGGTCATCATCTGCATCTGTGCTTGTAGGCTTTGCAATTGCCGCATTATTTCAGGATTTGTAAGTATACTGCAAATTGACATAAATACGATTTAAGCATATTGTTTCTTTTTTACTATTGTTTAATAGGGTGTTGCTCCATAAGTGATTTAGCTGAGAGGGGCATAGATACATGCATACATGTCAAGACGCCAAATCCCGCTCTCTTCTCTGTCCGGCCCCTGAGGGACTCGGTGTGATATTAATGAATGATGTATTTTTTATTGTGAGTACATTTGCTTTGCCTACCACTTCAGGGACCGTTGCGGGAAATCGTGAAGCTATCAGTATAATGTAATAACTTACAAGTATATATTTAACGTAACACTGACCTCCCTAAAGCATCAGCAGGGTTCTGTTGTGGGTGTGGGTGTGGGGGTGGCTGGTGGGTGGCATGTGCGCTGTGCGAGGGCGGCTCGGGCATCGCGTCGTCCTCGCTCTCGTACTCGAAGTCGTTGAGCAACTTCCTGTTGAACTTCGTCGACTGACCGGCCCGGGAATCCTGGTCTTGGAACTGAAATTTATTAAAAAGAAAACTACTCAGTTTGTGTATGTATTAAGGTCTGGGACATACAGACAGCTTAATTTGCGGTTGTAGGTTGGTATGAGTCAATAATTAAATTGTGTTGAAATTTAAATTATATTTGCAAACTGAGTAAGGAGCGAGTGACATTCTTGTTGTTGCAAGTATTCATAGGTGAAATCATTTATCTTTTGCCGAGCAGTGGGACACAGGTAGCTATACATAAATAATAAATAACATTTCAAAAGAAATTAAGGAATCTAGATTCATGAGTAAGCAAGGTCCAATAATAATTCCACACGGGAGTAATATTTCTGGTATAATATATAATATTTTTGGAATATAAAGTATGTTTGCAAGATTGCTTTGAACAAGCTTAAAAAATAGCACAAGTTAAGACTTGATTTACCTGATCCCCACCCATTGGTGTCGAGGATGAGCGAGGGGTGTGGGAGGAGCCTGCCATGGGTGATAATTTGCTGTCCGATGCATTATGGCTAATACTCAAACTGCTACCTGTAATGACACAATTTGACACTACATTCTGATGAACTTTTGTAAACAGTTTTTGTACAGATCAGATAGTCCACTTAATGGTATGGTTATGTAATGCCTAAGGTATCCTACCCAATAAAATCATTACCTAATAATTTTTATTTGCATTTATGAATGGACCCAGACTCCCAAGATTTTAGTGTAGAGGCAATTTAATGTATTTTTTTTTATATTTATTTATTTTATTTAAGTTATTGAAACCAGTATCACATAATAAATAAATTTATGATCAGTTACTCCTTTTAAGAATATTTATGCCTGTGCTAGGATATTTATTTATTTTATATTAGCAGTTACAAGAAACAAATCATTAGGCATATACAATAACAATATTTTTTCGTTACAGCAATAGTACCCAAGTACGGGGGAACAACGTAGGCCCGACACAATAGGTTGTTGCTTACTATACAAAGCATACATAAAACAAGATAATTATAACAATGTCTAAGAGTAAGAAACAACAAGATCTAAGAATCTACAAAGCCTACACTGTTCTCACAATCACAAATTAGACAAATTAAACAAGTGACACAAATATTGTCATCAGTACTGTAACTAATTCTGGTCAAGATATGGAATAAATAAAAATAAAAATAAAAATAAAGTAAAATTATTATTGTAGAAAAAAACCCGAAATGAGAAATCTGCTCTTCCTTATTCTTTCTAAATTACTCAGTGCTATCCAAATACTATTTACTATTATTGTAATTGGGAAAGATAATTCTCATATTAGACTGGTGTTTGTATCTGAACAATTAAGTTAAATATTAATTAGTTCTGAGACAATAAACAAGAATTTAAAATTTACTTAATATGTATGTAGGTACTAAATGACCCTCAAAGCAACCCTAACAATTCTTCCCCCCATCCCCAAGGATATTATTACTTGAAACCTTAATGCACCGCATAGGAATCACAACACACAAGTTCAACACTCGAATTATGTTGCGCTGTAATGATGATGATTCAAAATATCAATACATACATACATAAATATTTTTTACATCAAGTCCTTCTCTGGGTTTGCAAAGGGTTAAGCCCAACACACATATTTTTATCAGACTGAGACCCTCACAAGATAGGCAGACAGAATATAACACCAGTTCTCTTTAGACATTCAGACCTCTTTCGCTTTGCCCACATTAACTCTTGCTGGCTGGTGTCAAATACTGTTGTGTTGACATTTAAAAAGTAATATTCACTCAATGAAATAAAACATATTTTACATTCATCTTTTCTTTCAGTAATTTTTTTTTATATGATATAGTATAATTTTAAGGTATATTCTTTAATGTTGGAACTGTTAGATAATAAATAACATATATTAAGTCATTTAATGATGTTGATTGATAAGCTAATTGTTATACTTTTAGAGGAATTGTGTTCATTCAAGTTCTGGTAGATATATTACATGTAGATATTTCATAACAATTGTAACTGATATTGAGGTCAAAGGTACACAACTTTGTATTAAAAAACAACTTCATAATGTTAACTTTTAAAAACTCAAATATTAATCACTGGCCTTAGTTAAAAATAAAGGCCTGGTAAAGTTGCCTATACTTATACATAGACAAACAAACATTATATATATAAATTATATTTTTTTGTAGGTGAGATCAGTTACTCTTCTCAACTATGGTAGATAATACAAACGACTGAAATTATAACCTAAAATTTAGGCTTTGTACCAACCTTATCTTCTGGAGGACAGCGGAATAAATTGGCAAACGTCTGCTGCATATTCTTGGCAAAACGCGGTGCGAACACATCCTTGTCCTGACCGAACTGGTGCCGGGACTGCCGCACAATCGAATCAATCACATAGAGCCCTGGCACTTTGTATTCTGGCTTGCATTTTTGAATGAACTTTTCCACACTATGCACTACATGTTTATAAAACTTTATAGCCTTGATAGCACCTCTCGTTATAGCACTCATCTTCGCCTTCGATATAGGCGGCTTGTTATCGTATAACCCGGATAACTGTAAGAAAAAAGCTGTTAAATAGATGCCACGGATCAAAGGCAATAGCACCAAAATAAAACAGATCTATTACCTCCGCGTTAAACGATTTTACTTCAGTCATATCCATTTTTTGTTTGTTTTATTTACACACTAGATAAAAATTACTTCGTCATTGTAATTTTGCGTAGAGATAATCATTTTCATGAGCGGATCAACATGCTCAAAATTACAAAATGGCGTGTTTGATTAATGAGATAGAAGAAAGAAAGAGATGACTTTAATTTGTCTATGCTTAGAAAAACTCTTGTTTATGACACCTGCAATGTACAAAACTGTGAACTAGTTTTGTATTTCGTGCACTAATGGAATCTATAATAAAGAATAATAATTAATAAATCATGTTATCCGCACCAGTAAAATCGTGATTTATAATGAAAGCTAGAGAATCCGCAAAATTTAGTCTGCAGTAATAGAGGCAAAGCTTGCCAAAATTTCTGGATGTGTCATTAGGTATTTTTCATTTATTTATTATTTTATAGTAGCGGTATAAATGTATATAGCTGAAGGTTCAGTATCCATGTCATGAATATATTATTCATAGCAAAAAAATATCATCTTCATAGCAAAAAAATATCATCTAGCAACTACAGTACGAGTACAGACAGCATAGGTAGTCTACTATTTAATACGACAGACGGGTCGACTAACTGTCATTGAGCGGTGTTAAGGAAGCCCGTAATTTATTATCAGATTATTACCGTAAATAAATAAGTTTATTCATAAATTAAATTGGACACGAGATGGCAGACGAATATGCTGCTGTAAAACGCGGCAAATTGGTTCTAAAGGGAGAAAAATCCAAGTGAGCAAAACTTATTTACTAATCTAGGAACCTGCAATAAAGTTTCCTTTTCATTTTTTTAAGTATTCCATAATAAACTTTTATATTGTTTGAAGTGCTCTGTATATAATATAATATATGCACTGTAACGTAAAATTGGATTTATTATGGTACAATACTTGTTTTGTTTTTTTTTACATTTAGGGCTAAGAAACGTAAACATAGGAAAAGGGACAAAACAGAGGACTCAAAAATCGATGTGGATTGCTTGAAACACGGTGGCTGGTGGAAAGTTGACAAAATTGAAGATGTGACAGGGTCCATCTGCATAGAGTTTGGAAATGGGGCCTATGTGTCAGCACTAGACAATGGCTTGTTCACTATTGGGGCACCACACGGTGATACTGAGGGCCCAAGTCCTGAAGAGATATTCACGGCATTTCCAGCTGGAGATAATAAGTTTGCTTTAAAATCAGGATATGGGAAGTATCTGGGTGTGTCTAAGGAAGGAGTTGTTATAGGCAGGTCAGATGCTGTAGGGCCCATGGAGCAGTGGGAGCCTGTTTGGCAAGATGGTAAGTCTAAACTAAGTCATTAACATATTTATTTAAGAGCTGGGCTGTAGTCTGCGTTGCTGATGCAATTCCCTCTGTTTGCTTCTGTCCAGTACAATCTCTGACTCACACTCTAACATACATATATTTTAATGTTTTTGCTCTGATCTTCGGATTCTTTTAACAAGATTGTGTTACTATAAAAAAAACTAAATGTCTCTTGCAAAAGTGCTATTGCACACACATTATAGCTTCATTCATCTTCAGTAATAGATATTGTATACATAAACGAACATCCATCCCTAATTCCAGGTAAAACAGCAATCCTAAGTTCTTTAAATAAGTTCATGTCTGTGAACCCTGAGGATGACTCACTAGTAGTCAGCAGTACCGCAGCTGGAGAACTAGAATACTGCATCATTCGCAGCAGCAGGACCAAGGAGGACAACAAAGCAGCCGTGGCTGACGATGAGCAGGGGGACTTGGCTGAGGTTGAAGTCAATTATGTGTGAGTAGTTTTGACAAAATTTTTGGCTTTTTCCAACCATAGCATCCACAATTTTAAACAACACAACTTTAAAAGGCTGGATAATACATTTTTACTTAAAATGAACTTGAAATGACACATCTTCACACCCTCCCTATCTCATGAGGTAGGCAGAGTAGCACTGATCCTTTCAATACTTACAGACCATAAATGTCTACTGGTTTTAATTACTCTTGACATTCCTATTCTTGAGCATTTGTCTGTCTACAATACCGTGTATTCTAACTGCCTTGCAGTTTCACCTGCATTAAAGTTGATTTCATTGGTATTTTTCATGCAATAGAACACATCTTGTGCATTTAACCTTGCTGTTTTCTCTACTATCTAGATCTATTCCTGTGCCAAATTTTATCTATTTCTGTCGAGCCATTCAGGCATGATTGTTTAACAAACATGTTGATGAAACTCACATTTTTAACATTAATAGGACATCTATAGATATTTTATCAACTCTATCTCTATAAAAAATCCCTAGAGTATTGAGGCCATAACAATCGTAATTAAAAAAATTGCCAATAAGAAACAAATTTTTTCATTCAACAGGAAGAAATTTCAAAAATTCCAAGACAAAAGATTACGGGTGAATGAGGGTGGAGTCTCAGAGCTGAAAAAAGCGAAGGGTGAAGGGAACCTACACGAAACACTCCTTGACAGGCGGAGTAAAATGAAAGCTGATAGGTACTGTAAATAAACTTTAACTGTATGTATATATGATACAAATAAATACATAAGAGACAAAGGAAGTCTGTTTAAATAACCTCCATCTCACCCCATAGGCTGATACTGAGACATATCTGATATGAATCCTGGAATAAAACAAATGCACTTGTATTTTGTATCAAAATTTTAATCTGAACAGAATTACACAATGAAACTACAATTTCGAAATCAAATTTAAAACACGTAATTGATTTTGTTTCAAATAACGTTTATTTTCGTAACATATGGAACAGGGCCTAGACGCGTCGACAGTAATTTTGTTATACATTGTTCTCACAAGAAATATGTAATATAAATAAGACACAGCCTAAGAAACAAAGCCTTCAACAATAGCATTGCAAAATATTGCAGACTTTATATTTTAGACTGTGTATAATCCCCAACATGCAACGCGGAATTGTGAGCCAGTTTAAAATAACCCCTATAAACAGTGCAGTACACGTGAAATTGCTTTGTACGTGAAATTGCTTTGTATCAAGATATTAAAAAGGTTAACCAAAAATTATTGCAGCTTCAATATCTCGCGTTGCTTATTCTGGGAACTGAATGCTGTTTTACACCGTAGCAACTAAAAACAACATAGGTAAATTAGACTCCTATCATTAGTAACTCCGCTAGATGCTGGGTGTATAAAATGCATTTATTATTTGAACTACTCCGCAATACATTGAAGTGATATAAATCACGAATTATCGTATGAAGGTGTAGTGAGATATCACGTGTAAATGTAATAAGATATCACATGTAGGTGTGATGAGATATCACATGTAGGTGTGGTGAGATATCACATGTAGGTGTGATGAGATATCACATGTAGGTGTGGTGAGATATTACATGTAAGTGTGGTGAGATATCGCATGTAGGTGTGGTGATATATCACATGTAGGTGTGATGAGATATCACATGTACATGTAGGTGTGATGAGATATCACATGTAGGTGTGGTGAGATATCGCATGTAGGTGTAGTGATATATCACATGTAGGTAATAATACCTACGAAATAATTCGTTGAATGAGCTCTTTTTAATCACGAACTAAAAGGTGGCTAGTCTAAAACACGCCATGTATCACCGGAGGAAAGATTTTAATAGTTTCTAAAAACTATCAAGTGATTTATGAACGACCCCAATGACCAGTAAATTATTATAAAAAATTACCATTCCGTGTTGCTTCGCCGTAAAACAGACTGCGATCAGAGCGTCAGTGTGGGGTCTGTCTTAGTCAAAGCAGTACACAAGATTTACAGTAATATTAAATTCTATACAATTTTGTATAAAATTACTGTTAACTATGTAACCGTTTCGCTTACGACAAAACCCATACTCACAGAGAATTTGAATATAACTAACTACATGCCTTATAAAATATAAAATAATGATATCTACACTTAAGCCTAGCGTAGACTAGACATACATCTAGACTATGGAACTTGTTTGAGTGGCCTCCTGGTCCAGTCTATTCAGCAGTTTACCTATATTACAAGTTACTGTGGATTATTCTACCTCTAGCACTGTTAACTAATATACAAGGGAATTCTAATGTTTGAGTGCAATCCCTGTATATACATGTAATAGACTAAAATACAAATTAACCAATAAAATAGCATCTTAGCACTATATAGCTTTAAGCATTCCATTTTACAATTAAGAATATTATCACTTCACACAGGGCTAGAGGTAAACTTTCATGTTTCATCAAGGCCGTTTGGTTCTCCGGAAAAAAGTAATCGCAGTATAGCTCGCCCAATTACAGTGATACTCCTCACCACTTAACTTCGAAGAACGTGGATAAGTTCATTTAATTTAGACGACCTATACCTGTACTTTCGTTCTAATATTCGTATGAATAAACTCCCACCAAAGTGCTTGTTTCCAAAGTGACAAACTGATAAGGCAATGAATATGCAATTGGTTGTACTATATTTATAAAAAAAAACTCGGTGGGCAAATACAAATGGGCACCTAGAAACGGAACTACTAACATCTTGTAATCAATAAAATATGTATATATATGTGAGGAGTTGGCAATGATAATATACATGTAAATGCAAAAAATATACAAGTAAACTTAAGAGTTAGTCCTTTAAAAATATATGAAATACACAATGTACTAACCCTTTTAAGCTCCCTGGTGTAGATGGCGGAACATGGTAATGAAATTGAGTTTGGAAAAATGTGGTTTAATTTACTGTTGTTAGCAATTACCCAATGCTTTGTTTTAGTGGGGGCAATGCGCACAAACACTAAAGTTATATTCAATTAAACTATTTGTATTGAGTATTTACTTTAATTTTACAATGATAACACTGAAGAAACTTTGAAATAATTACTTAGTGGAACATGAAGTTCTGGTAATTCACTCAAATTGTTTTTTTTGAATGATTTAAAAATATTTTTTGTGCAGTGGGAATTTGAAACATCTGAAGATTAATCATTTCCGTTGTGATATTACACTGTTTCCAATACAATAGCTAAGTGCAATGTACAGAGCTGTAGATTCAATAATCAAATCTTAACACTTCAGTACAAAATTTGGCATATTTAATATATATAATACATATGTTTTATTTAATTATATCTCCAAACTCAGGATATGCCAAAAAAACCTAGGTTTGGTCTTAGAGCTTCTTCTATTCTCGGGTACGAGGATGAAATGAATGAGGGTAAATAATTTAAATGAAATCGAATGCTTGAGTTCCCATAGGGCAACGCCATTATAACGCAAAATATAATTTCTTCAATTGAAACTATGAATGATCTTCTCCGAAGCCGCTGGTGAATAAAAATATATACGTGTTATTCAAATTGGTACTTCTAGAGAAGAAAGAAAAATTAAGCATTTCTTTTGGTTAATTATATTAGGTATAAAAAGCTGCGGTGGCCGAGTGATTCCAGCCTGCGACTCAAAGGTCGCAAAAGTTCGAATTCCGACCGTACCAATGAGCTTTTCTGAATTTAAGTACAGTGATTAGTCATACCACGAGCTTTACGGCGAAGGAAAACATCGAGAGAAAATCTGCACACGTCTGAGAAGCAATTCAAAGGCGTATGTTTAGTCTTGCTTGAGTAACGGCGATGGACTCGCCATCTGTCACGTTGGACCCAAAATATATCTCAACAAATACACAAAATATATATCAACTATATGTATGACATGATGTAGACGTGCCCTATCAATTTCCTGCCAAGCTGTGAGGCGAGTGTTACCGTGTCAGTGAGCGCAGCGGCGCCTCAGCTGGCGGCGCGTTCGCTTCGCAGCCACTCCACGAACTCGTCCAGCATCACCGGCCCTGGATCACACCCATTTATGGGATAAAATAAAGTGACATACATAATAACAATATTCGGCATATGATACACACAACTAAGGCCATGATAGACTTATATATCTATAAATTTCATATATCTATCCATAAATCAAGGGTTGTGTGTTCGTGTGTGTGTATGTGTTTGTTTACGTGCATGTGTGTCTGTGTGTGTTTGTTTGCGTGTATGTGTGTGTGTGTGTGTGTGTGTGTAAGTTAGTATACTGACATGCGCCGTCCGCGTCGTAAGTGGTGAGCTGGTGGTCGACCGTGCGGCTGAACTCGAGGATGTTGCACCACTGGTCGCGGTTGACGACCCGGTAGCGGCGGCCGGCGGCCAGGAAGTCGGCCAGCTGCGCGCGCAGCCCCCAGCGCGGCAGCAGCACGCCCAGCAGTGCGCGCGCCGTGCCCGCCTCCAGCGACCGCTGCTCCTTGTCCTCGCACGCGCACGCACACACACGTTACTCGCACCCTCCCGAGCAAGGGGGCGAGACACACACACCTGGCCGATGCTCTCTCCCTCCCAAGAGGGGGACAAGTGACACACCTAGCCGATGCTCTCTCTCCCGAGAGGGGGACAAGTGACACACCTAGCCGATGCTCTCTCTCCCGAGAGGGGGACAAGTGACACACCTAGCCGATGCTCTCTCCCTCCCGAGAGGGGGGGAAGTGAGACACACCTAGCCGATGCTCTCTCCCTCCCGAGAGGGGGACAAGTGACACACACCTAGCCGATGCTCTCTCCCTCCCGAGAGGGGGGCAAGTGAGACACACCTAGCCGATGCTCTCTCCCTCCCGAGAGGGGGGCAAGTGAGACACACCTAGCCGATGCTCTCTCCCTCCCGAGAGGGGGGCAAGTGAGACACACCTAGCCGATGCTCTCTCCATCGAGTCCACGCCTCCTCACTCGCATAGAGTACACGCGATTTCATAATCTATACTATACTGGGTACGCCATCTCGTAACATGGAGATCTGAGCTATGTTGTATTGTGTATAGCATACTCACAACATACCCTATGGTCTACTTTTCGAATGTAACAGCACATACACTCATCTCTCCAGTTGGGGTTGCCCGACTGCAGCAGTGCCTACCTACACCTTATATAAGAGCGAAGTCAAATAGCACCGCTTCTGGGTGGTATTGTGTTCCTGCATAAACATTTCCAGACATGGAATGGCTGTGATATCACAATGCTTTGCATGCATTCACTTTTTCCTATTAACATAATTATAAAGCAACTCACCCTTGCAAAATCGTAGGAATATCTATATATAGCCTTAAATATGTAGGGGTCATTGAGTAAATTGCGTAAGTATTCTAATTTGTTCTGCAATTTGTGCGCACTGTCGCATTGGAGGTCTGTTAGGCCTGAAACAAGGAATGGTACCATCATATATTTTATTTTAATATAAGTGCAAGAAGGCGACATTATATAACTAAGTACATATATCCACATAATTTTGCTCTATCTGTCATGTCACGATTCTGTCACATTTGCACCTAAAATATATCTCTGGTGGGAAGTGGGTGTGTGGGTACCACCAGTATACAACTCTCCTTACTTTTATCACATTTTTATGAATTATATTATCGATCGTATCATTACTCTAATTTATACATATTCTGGCTGTGCCGGACCGGTTTCACCTGCATATAGTTTGATTATTTCCTATCTTCATGCCTTCCACCCACAGGTCCCCGAAGGGGTAGGCGCCCACACTCCCACTTACCGCCGGAGATATATATTAGGTGTCAACCGTGACAGATGGAGAGTACTACATCGCCGCTACTTAAGCAAGACTTGAGACACGTATTTTGATTATCTTCTCAAACGTATGCAGGTTTCCTCTCGGTGTTTTCTTTCTCCGTGTCACACTCGTGGTGTGACTAATAACTGTGCTAAAATTATTTCAATCCAGTTAATAAAATCTCTTTGTGTCAAATTCCATCCAATTCTTTTGAGTAGTTTTTGCGGGAAAGTGAAACTCTCCTCATAAACTTTCCCTCATGGTAGGCAGAGAGTATAGAGCGCCAGTTCTCTAGATTTACAGACCTCTTAATACAGTATTCATGGGAAACCTTTGAGTATATACAAGAGTTACCTTTTAACCATTCCTCTTGTGTGAAATACCCCATTTGTTTGGCTCCCATTTTGTAAGCAATAACTAACATTACAACATTCTCTGGATCCACATTTATGTCTTGGCAGAATTTTTCCATTCCTTCTGGACCTGAAAGTCAAAACATTGTCTTGTCAACTTAGATAGTAACAAATTGCTCTCTCAATAGATAAAAAATATATGTTTGAAAGATGGAGATCGAGCATAGTGTATGCTCGATCTATATCACTGGCTGTAGGTGTAGCTGTAGAGATGTTACTGGCTGAAATCTATATTACTGGCTGATCTTGGATAGTGTTGTGTCCCTGCATCAAGCATGGTTCCCATAGCTCTATTACATAAGTAATATACAAAACCCATACATTCTCATGATTGTTTGCCAATTTTTGCCATATGAAAGGAATTGAAATGTATCTGTTTATATTTCTGCTAATATAAGAAAAAAATAGCCGTGTTTGCCGAGTGGTTCGAGCAGTTGCCTGCGACACAAAGATCGCAAGTTCGAATCCCGACTGGTCCAATGAGTTTTTCTGAACTTAAGTACAGTGATTAGTCACACCACGAGCTTTACGGTGAAGGAAAACATCGAGAGCACGTATGAGAAGAAATTCAAAGGCGTATGAATAGTCGTGCTTGAGTAACGGCGATGGACTCGCCATCTGTCACATCAGAGATAACATCCTTACCTAATACATCTGGCTCTGTTACAGTAGTGTATTCTTTGAACCATGTTAAACATTTCTTCACACTAAAACTAGTGTCTTCTCCTTTGGAATGTCGACGTGAACTGTTGACAAGAGAATTCAGTAATTTGTATTATTCATGTCAAATTTAAAAGTTTATTATATTAGTTTAGAGGAGCTGGTCACATAGTATAGATAGTGCCATCCACGGTCCCTCAACTTTCCAAAACCCACGGTCGTGGGATGTGGAAAGTATGACCCGAGTCTATTAATTGTAGTGTCCGTGTGTACTGATAGGTAGGTAGTCAGTGTGTACAGATAATATTCGAATATTAATGGAAGGATTCACACTTATACTAGAAACTATATGGAAGAATAGTGGGGCGCGTCTTCGTGGATGGCACTATCTATGTAGCCTTTTAATTAACCACCTAACACGAAATTGCAGCAAATGTAGAGTTAGATTAATAATAATAATAAATTTTTATTAAGTCACAAAGGTCTAGATTTTCTAAATTCATCCAATATAGCGTTAGTATGCGCGCTAGTAGTAGTAGTAGTTAGGCGTGCTTATATTATAAAAAAGGCAGGTTGAATGCCTGTTTGTTAGGCGAAGTACAATTTCTTTACTGTAATTAATAAAGTTCAATAATAGAAATCAATACCTGCTATTCCTAGATCGTTTGTGATGGTGGTGTTCCTCAATGGCTGTTGCTCCGGGCACGATATCACTTCCGTTGGCAGTCGCGCCACTGCGCGTACGTTTACTGCAGCGAGGCATTGTCCCACCACCCTGGTAGACAAAAAAATAATAATTAAATAGGTATAGATTATCATCTCCACACAGTGTGACATAATCCCAAAATATGCAGAGCTATGGCATCTAATATAGACAGATATATATATATATATATATATATAAACTTAAGTATATAGTATGTGTAAGACTAAGGTACAAACAAATACTTGTGTTCATCACTCAAATATATATGCTTCCAGCAGGACTCGACCCACAGCCAGTTGGACCTCAAAGCTAAATGTCTTGCACATCTTCACTGAAGGGGTAGGCCAAAGTAGGTAGAACTAAGACACTCAATTACCGCCGTGATGTATATCAGGTGCCAACGTGACCGATGGCGAATCCATCCCCGTTACTTAAGCATGAGTATAGATACAACTTTGAAATTCTTCTGGAACATTGTAAGGAGAACTTCCATTGGTTTCCTTACAATCTTTTACATCAACGTAAAGCTTGTGGCATGGCTAGTCAGTTTAGAAATTCATTAATTGTCAGTCAGTATGTACATGTAAATTTGATTTACAAGCAATCTTTTTAGACATAATTAATCAAACATTAATCTTTAAGACATTATGCTCTATAATGTCATAAAAATTGCTTATAAAATACAAGTTATATGATATAATGTCACTTTTATTAAAGTATCTTTAGTATGCTTATCTTAAAAAAACAATTCAACATACTATGATTGCAACACAAAAGAAAAAACATTTAGCAAACACAAAAAATTTACTAGGTCAGGTCAGTAGAACAATTGGTCCAATAAAAAAAAACGCATTTAATGCTGAGTCACTATATAATGAATTTTAGTGCATCAATCTACAATGACTAAATATCTATTTAAACAATCAATAGCTTTTACAAGGAGCTCTTATTTACAAGTTATTCAGGGAAATTATTATTTTATGTCTGAATCCAGAGTATTAATTTGTACTGCAGTAAGGTAAGAATGTATTGTGAGGAGAGTTCAACATTGTGAAAATTTATTATCATCTGCTTTGTAAAGTTGTAAAGACGATGGTTTGCAATGAAACAATATAATATATAATACCTCAGGGCACATAACAATGTTAAAGGTTCATACAACAATGGTGTAAAGCTTTAATAGTTAGCAGACCTGATATTAATAATTTGGTTTCACCCATGTCGGCATTTGCATGCAAAATTTTTGTGATTAGTATAGACAGCCATCCACAAAGTGCGTGCCCCACTATACTTCCCTATCTGATCTGATTGATCCCCTTTTTATTAATTCCCTATGGCTTATAGTGTAAGTGTCCATCCTTCCACTAATGTTTGAGTATTATCAGTACACACTGATTACCTATGAGTGCACACACACTACAATTAATTGACTCTGGTAACACTCCTTGCATCCCATGCCCCCTGTACTAGTAATTGGTAGGGTGTGTCTTTGTGGATGGCACTATCTGTAGCATGTACAACTGTATGTAATAATAATAATATATCCTCATGCCTTCCCACAAGGGTCCCCGAAGGGGTAGGCAGAGGTGTATAGGTAATACCCATACACCCACTTTATGTACGTATGTATATATGTATTAGTTAAGTATGTTTATCAGTTACTAATACCTACAGTAATGCTCAGTCCAATATAGGGTCAGTTAACTATTATAACTAACAGTCATATTATTATTATGAACTCTGTGAATTCAACCATGCAGATACAATTTATAATACAATCAATGATGAGAATGTTACAAATACCTGATATTGGCAAGTATAGGCAAAGACTGATGGAAATGGATGTATCGAAAGAGGATAGGCACTATCTCTGCCACCTTGCCCACTTGGCATATGATGTATCTATGTCACTTTTTGTGAGACATTATTACTTGCAAATAATAATAGCAAGGGAGCACCTCGAGAAACTACCAATGACCATAATGACAACAGTTAATGTTTGTGTGTTTATCTGTCTGCAGCTACCTACTAATGTGGTATTTTTAATCTGCATTTCATAAAAGCTAAGTCTGACACATAAATTATATCATTATCATCAAATAACCAAAATAAAAGTAGTATTACAGTAAGTAATTTCATAATAATTATAATATGATTTTAATCATATAACATAAATAAATATGGATTAGCAAGTCACTTCAGTATAATTCAATAACCATGATAAGCCTCATGTATATTTTTAGGTATTTATTCGTTTTTTTAATCATTCAGTTATATATTATTTTCCAAGCAAATGAGAGATGTGCAGAACTGATAGCTTCCAGAATTATGTAATTTAAAGAGTTATATATTCATATTATACACTGTATATATAAATAAAACAGCTGGGTGTGACAATAAATACTTGTCATGATCCAAATGCCTCACTTAGAGGTTATGAAATTTAATTTCATTGTTGTAAATTTGCAACAAACTTTTAAATATTGCAATGTTTAAAAGTTTAACGTCTAGGAGGAGAGGAGAACGAAGTAACACACACTGTGTGGGATATGCCTTCTATCTAGTTACAGACTGATTATGCATCCAACTACGTATTTTGTAGTGTACAATCATCTAAATACAGAATCAAAAATCTTAATGTAGATTAACTTACAATTGGTGGTAGATTCGATATGAAATTTGAAAACTTAAAGGGGTTTTCGTCTCCTATTTTGCGAAATTTGCAAGGACAGCCTCACGAAAAATGTCTTCTTGACAGGTAGTAAGTAACCTGAAATAAAAAAATCAATGTGTGAAGCAAAAAACAATGAGATTCAAAGATTATAAAAAATATATATACTAGACAATGTTCTGTACATTAATTGCTGGGTGCCCTTTCACGACCAAGATCGATGAAAATTATTAAGTTACATTAAGTAGGTACTTAGCGATAAATAAAACGAATGATTCCTGTCCATTAAGTCCTACCTTTTTATGATAATGTATAATTCGATTTATATTTAGCAGTAGTTTACACTAAATTGATCACTTTTAAAACATTTTATTAACACTAAAATTGATTAAATTGTGAAATCAAATAGCAGTCACAGCGGCTGAGAAAAACTCAAAACGATATCAACGTTTTGTTTTCGTGTCTATCGAATATTTGCACTTCAAGTAACAATGTGTAGGTAATTATTAATTATAGAAATAATTAATTTTTATTCTAGGTCATAAATAAATAAAAAGTATTCCAAATTTTTTATCATATTATATATCTTAAAATATAGTTAAGAGCCTATACATTAATCATGCTTTTGCAACTACTAAACGTTTCTGGACAGGTAGCTTATAAAACCACAGATATAAGGTTACCTACTATGAATTCATAATGACGTATAAGTTATTTATAAATTTATTCATATCATCACGCCGTGTGCCTAACGGGGTAGTAAGAAAGTATAGGGCGCCAATTCTCTCTAGGCTTTCATGCCTCTTTCGCTTCGTTCATATTCATCAGTCTCTTCATACATTATTGTCGGATTCGAGTACTCTTGACGTTCCCGTCTTTGAGCGTACTTAATTAACATTGTGAATTAATATATGTAGTAATTTTATATGGAATTTAAATAGTAATATGGATGCAAACAAAAATATTTATGCTATGCTAATAATTATAGGTGATACTTATAAGTAAAAGTAACAGGTGAGTAAATATCTAAATTATTTAAGTATAAAATAGTATCTGCCTACCCCTTCGGGGACCCTTGTGGAAGGCGTGAGGATATATTATTATTATTATTATTATAAAATAGTAACAAATAAAAACCGAAAATGCAAGCAACTGGTTATACAGTTTTTTTTTGTGTTCTTTCTCGAATGGTTCCTGTCAACCTGCCAAAATTATGTTTCGCTCACACCAAAGAGTACCTAAAGTAATATTGCAAAGATTGCAAGTTTGGAACCCGACTGTACCAATTAGTTTTTCTGAACTTAATTGCAGAAATTCTCAATTTCTGGAACGAATGTTTTTTTTAACGGGCTTTACTTATGCTTGGTATAATTATGTTTGTCTATGTCTAGTAAGAGCGTAAAGTGGATAACCTAATAACATAGCGCAACTTGTCGCATCGACTGGGAACAATCTAGTAAGGGTAGCATTTAGGGCGCTCCCTCCGACACGTTCCCCTCGCGTCTAGCTGTCTGGCCCCACTTCATTATCGATTAAAAATTATGCGTATGGATCTGCAAGACACGCCATTCACTATCATTATTATTAATGCGAATGTTTGTGAGGATGTTTGTTCTTCATTCACGCAAAATCTACTCCACGGAACTGGATGTAATTTGCCATAGAGACGCATTATTAGCTAGATAAATGTTTAAAGAAAAAAAAAATTACCAATAAATAAATTTTTACGCGGGTAAATCCGCAGGGTATAGTGAGTTAAGGAATAATATCCCTCATGGCTATACTAGCTATATAGTTAGTTGTCCTTCATGATTTGGTCACGCTGCAGTTCGTTTTTATCTCATGAGCTCTTCTTTACATACACTCAGTATGACTCTATACTCTTTTGAACTTAGCAACGGATCTTAATACGATTATCACTAAAAGAGTAGTTCAAGAGGTAGTTGCAAATGCATATTTTAATATTGTAGTACCCAAGGGATCAGGGCAGTAGTCATACTTTTCCACTTTAATAAAATAGTAAAGAACTAATTTTAAAGGTGAAAAGTTCGTTTCTTTGAACGTTGTAATCTCAGGAACTTTTAATCTGATTTGTAATGATTTCTTCATTAGATAGCTCGTTTACTGATGAAGGTTGTATGTATAGAGTTGCGCTACGGCCAATAGGAAAACTAATATCCTCACGCCTTCCCACAAGGGTCCCCGAAGGGGTAGGCAGAGGTGTATAGGTAATACCCACACACCCACTTTTTTATATAAATACAATACAATTTTACAGGGGTGAAACCGCAGAAGACGTGGTGCATACGATGGCGACGAGGTGGCCGAGTGGTTCGAGTTGCCAATGAGTTGTTTAAACAAGTACAATGATGAGTTAAGTAAAGTGTGACTAACACCACGAACATAGCTAATGGTGAAGGAAAACATCGAGAGGAAACCTGCATACGCTTGAGAAGACATTCAAAGGCGTATGTATAGTCGTGCTTGCTTGCATGCGTTCGTACTCCAACCACCACGGTTCTTCCCTTGATATACTAAAAAATATTTATGTTAATAAAGCGTAGTGCAATCTTTCTTTAAAAATTTAGACAGTTCTGTTGTCAATGTTCCCCGTGGGATTTGGAAATTCAAGTTTTACCATGTTAAGTGCCTTTTAATCTAAGTTGATTTGCCTTGAGTCGTTAAAAAAGCACGATGTAGAAATACTAGCATAATTCCAATTATTTAAAATACCTTTATTACTCGTTAAAAGATTCAGGTAAATTGAATAATAGGTCAGCGGTTACCAACGCCTATACAGTATTCAATACCCGTGTTGTCTCTTGCACATTGCCGACCTTGTATTGAGAGGATTCTTCTTCTGAGAGAAGCTTCTCTTCTGTTCTGGTAAAACGTAATCGCAGCAGGAACATAACACTTCCCGAGCTTAATTCTATTCGGATGTGATCTTCTGCCCCAGTTGAGCAATTTCAATTATGATCTCATTTATAAATTCATTCGGCAATTCAAATTTTGAATGATCTGTTGCGCTTTACCATTTTTTAATAAATAAATGGGACCGAACTCGAGTCCTCAATTGTCGCAGTCAGGAGCTTTGCCACCACCAGACCTTTTACTAGTAATATCTCTATCTTGTATCCGTTGTTTTATTCGTTCCAGAATTTTCTTATTGATTCTGTACAGCCTGGAGATCGCGTGTAGGGAATCGAGGCTTATGCCTTCGACGTAGACAACATTAATAACCCCAGCTAATTACGAAGAACAGAGAGTTGCGGATTTATTTCGCAAAATGAGGCTGAACTAATGATTAAATAACAAAATTATATTACTTTGCTAATGTTTAATTAGGTAACCCTTAAATTATGAGCACAAATGTGTTAGAGAGAATGTTGTTGGCGTGTTATGTTAGAAAACAGAGGCCGCACCGTGATGTTCTATTGCCACCATTACTCAAGAGTGCGAAAGGGACAGATAAAAAAGAAATGATATAACGATAAAATTATAAAATGACGATAAAATTATAAAATGACGATAAAATTATAAAATGACGCTAAAATGATACTATGACGCTAAAATGATACTATGACGATAAAATGATACAATGACGCTAAAATGATAAAAGGCGCGAAGAGACAGAAGAAAATATGTCTCATGCATATCATTTCTAACCTGGCAATTTAATGTAAGCCTAAATAGCAAAAGTCCACCCTAGGTTATTTTAGTACATCACGGGATAGGCAGATAGAGTAGAGCGACATTTTTTTCATCACTACAGTTCAGGCAATGCTGCGTTCTATAGTCGCCTGCAACACAAAGATTACATGTTCGAATCACCATTGTACCAATCAGGTTTCCTGAAATTAAGTAAAGTGATTAGTCTCACCACGAGCTTTACCACTAATGAAAACATCAAGGGACAAGCTGCATACATGTTAGAACAGATTCAAAGACGTATGTATAGACGTGCATGAGAAACGGCGATGGATTCACAACCTGTCACGTCGGCAATAGTAGATAAAGAAAATGAACTCGACCAATACTGTGCCAAATGAACACTCAAGTACTATTTAAACAGGTCTGGCTAGTATTTTCTATGTCCCTGTCTAGACAACGCTGCAGCAAGCCTTACAGAAGTGTAACACACATTTTCTGTGAGTTTACGAAGGCATAAGCCCTGTGAAAAATGTTGTCTAGTGCGAAACTCTATCGAAAAATTCTAGAATGTATCTCACCGTAATAATTAACGCAACAAATTCACACCGTAGGGTGCGCGCTGTCGTTTGTGATCATCCGATGGAAAACACTGGAGCGTTGTGTGTGAAACGTGGCCATTCAAGTCGGGCCGCCTCTGACCCCCGCATCACCCCATTTTCACCCCACCTACCCTCCCTGGTGGAAATAGAAATCTTCAGTTCGCGACAGACTCGCCGAATGGGTGCACGTTCGTATTGACAATCCGTGTTAAACCTTGCGATCTTTTCCGAACTCGTGCAATATTAAAAAACTTGTCGAATTTCAAATCGTTCCTAATTCGTATTTGTTTCTTTGTTTTAATCGTTCCAAATTGTTAGTGTTTTGTTTTTATTCGAGTGTCTACTGTCTATGTTTGATTTAGTTTTAATTGGATTAGCATAAGTTGGTGTAGTGTCACAGTTTTGTGGAGAGCCGCATTTGGGCACTTACGTAAGTCTTGTTTACTGCAATGCGTTTTTAATCATTATTGCAATTCATTTCATTCATAGTAATAATACAGCCTTCCCACAAGGGTCCTCGACGGGGCAGGCAGAGGTTCCCACTTTTCACCAATGTAACAGACGGCGAGTCCATTGCCGTTTCTCAAGTACGACTACACATACGTCATTGAATTTCTTCTTAAACGTATGAAGGCCTCCTTACGATGTTTTTCTTTACCCTAAAGCTCGTGTTGCGAATTCATTAAAACTAATTGGTACAGTCGGGATTCGAACTTGCAATCATTGTGTTGCAGGCGACTACTCGAGTCACTAGGCAAACACGGCTCAATTATCATGAATTGTAAAAATATTCTCTGGTTAAGGACACACTCATTAAGGAACTCTGTTATTAATATAATGGTGGAAAAATAACAGTTAAAAGTCTTTACGTTAATCTTAATAATTGTGAGAAAATTAAGACGCTATCTTTAAAATAGGTTGCTTTGTAGGGCGCGTGAGTAAAACCTGCACCCCTCTGCATACTCTTTTGGGGAGCCTAGTAGGATGTATATTTGCGGGGACGTCCATCGAAGGTGATTTTACTGGTTTCCGGCCTCGTTTATCGTTTCAATTACCTCTATATATTTAAAATATAAAGATGGATAACTGCCGGAAATAAGGTGAATGGAGCCATGTCGGCGTTGATGGGCAGTAAAAGTCTGAGCAAGAATGCTCGAGTTGCTGTCCACAACGCGATATTGGTACCTACCTTATTGTATGGCAGCGAATCCTGGGTATGTCAGAGGAAGTATGAAAATAGCTTGAATGCAGTCGAGATGCGATCTCTTCGAAAAATGTGCGGCGTAACGATATTAGATCGAATCCGCAATGAAGAGATTCGCAAATCAACTGGCGTGAATGAGGGCGTGATTGTAAAGATGAATAAAGGCACGTTACGTTGGTTTGGACACATAGAACGGATGAGTGAAGAAATATTGACGAAACACATATACAAAGCAAAAGTGTGTGCAAGAAAAGGCAGAGGAAGGCCACGTTCCAACTACCTGGATCAAATAGATCGGACTCTGAAGGAAACGTTAAGAGTACTCGAAACCGACGAGCATGTATGAAGAGACTGATGAATGTGGACAAAGCGAAAGAGGTATGTAAGTCTAGAGAGAACTGGCGCTCTATACTCTCTGCCTACCCCGTTAGGGACTTGGCGTGATGATATGTATATATGTATTTAATATATATTTAAAATCGAACAAAACGATACTTACAAAAATTGTATATTCACGTTTCTGTGCATTATTAATTGTAGTAAACTACCCTTTCAGGTAATTATTTTAATTAATTAATCGGAATTTATGACTACGTAATGTAGCCGGATTGTTTAACGGCTGTTGAACTAATGAATGCGGATAAAAGGCTGCATGTATTCAGTACCATATGGAATGTTCGGCCACGCGATATCAATGTGCTATCAATTTTGAATGGAATGTAAAAATCCTCGCAAGAGAATACAGCATGGAGTCCCACAAGAAGGATATATATACAGTTTGCTGCAGGGTCGGCCTAGTGTTGCAAGCGTCGATTGGTGGCGGTAACCGCTTACCATAAGGCATTTTTTTAAATCTCTCTCTGTACGTACGTTACCGGTTTCAAGATGTTCTCTCCCTTTGTCTGTAAGTAATCCCGCATTGTTCTATTGATCTTTTTATTTTCATGGTCTTCCACAACTGTCTCGAAGAGGATGGCTTTCATTTCGACGGAGACATATTTAGGTGCCAACGTGTGGGATGTATCAAGAAACAAAGTACTTGGGTTTTAGTGTTAGGTAGGCCAGAGTATTATCACAACATTGTTATCAACGGGACGTTATCTGGTTTGAGCACACTTAATTGCTTAGAGCTTTATCTACAAATTTCGTATGTAATAACCGTTTACCGTATCTGAATAGTATGAAACCGTTTATGTATAGCCTGGCTGGTAAACGGTTATTTTAGGCTGTGCTGAATTAGTTATTATTATTAGTTCTAGTGCGGGTATTACTTTTTAAATTTATAATATATATCCTCACGCCTTCCCACAAGGGTCCCCGAAGGGGTAGGCAGAGGTGTTTAGGTAATACCCACACGCCCACTTTTCGCCAGAGGTATATCAGATGTCAACGTGATAGATGGCGAGGCCATCGCCGTTACTCAAGCACGACTATAAGCCTTTGAATTTCTTTAATTTTTTTTTCACATTGACGAATATGCTATATAAAAGCAAAAGTGTGAAGGGGAAGAGAAGTAACACCACGTTCCAACTACCTTGATCAAATCGATCGGATACTCAAGGATGAGAACGTCAAGATCGAATCCGACGAGTATCTATGAACAGACAGAGGAATGTGGACGAAGTGAAAGAGGTATGTAAGTCTTGGGAGAACTGGCGCTCTATACTCTCTGCCTACCCCGTTATGGTGTTCGAAATGCCATGTAGCCGCCATCATATTGCTGTGGTGTTATATATTAAAAAATAAAGCCGTGGTGGCCGAGTGGTTCGAGCACTTGCCTGCGACACAAAGATCGCAAGTTCGAATCCCGACTGTACCAATGAGTTTTTCTGAACTTAAGTACAGTGATTAGTCACATCACGAGCTTTACGGTGAAGGAAAAAATCGAGAGGAACCCTGCATACTTCTGAGAAGAAATTCAAAGGCGTATAGTCGTGCTTGAGTAACGGCGATGGACGTGCCATCTGTCACGTTGGCACCAAATATACCTCTGGCGGTAAGTGGATGTGTGGGTATTTATTACCTATACACCTCTGCCTACCCCTTCGGAGACCCTTGTGGGAAGGCGTGAGGATATATTATTTATATTATTATAATAAATTTATTTGATTTGAAATCGACAAGCGAGCGTTTTTGAAGATAGTGATGAATGTAGATGGAGCAAAAGAGCTCTGACTAGAGATAACTGTTGATTTACTCTATCTGCCTGCCCCATAAGGGATTGCGTGATGATATTCTTCATATATGTATTTCTTCTGTTTTTTTTTTTTTTTTTATACCACTTGGTGGCAAACAAGCATTGGACTGGCTGGACCAATAGTAATGTTATTCTTTGGGTGATTTCATGTGGATTCGAGACTAGTTTAGATTCAAAATTAGACCCGATAGGTGGCGCTGTGATCGTGTTTCAGAAGCTTTTCTTTTTTACCCAAGCGAAGCTGGCCCGACAGTTAGTGATAGTTATGTATGTAGTTCCTGACGTAATTCTAATCCGTAGCCTCGACGCAAATGACGTAAAACCTAACGGTTTGTTTGCATAATAGAAACAGATACAATATTGCTATAGATAATACCTAATCTTATAATCTGTGTTTAATTCAAACAAGTTTTGTTTCCTTTTCCATTTACCTACTTACTTGAAGATGTTGTAGGATGTTAAATTATTATTATTTTTATTATAGAGGGTATTAATGGTTTATCAATAATAAACATCCCTTATTTAATCTTCACCTAAAATATATCTCTGGTGGAAAGTGGGTGTGTGGATACACTAACCTAGAGACACAGAGCGAGTCCATCCCCATAACTCAGGCACGACTATACATACGCCTTTGTCTTCTCAGACGTATGCAGGTTTCCTCTCGATGTTTTCCGTCACCGTAAAGCTCGTGGTGTGACTAATCATTGTACTTCAGTTCAGGAAAAGTCATTGGCACAGTCGAAAAATACAGTTAGAGTTAAAAATATTTCTCAAGTTGTATATATTGAGATAGGCGCGTTCAAACATAGAAATTCTCTCTCTAGCTCTATCTCTCTCTTTAACTTTATATGGTAAAGATTGTGGCAAAAGTACATTTATGACGAGTGCTGTCTACTCGTGCTGCACTCGATCCGTATCGAGTTACAATCAACAAAGTGTGTACTACACTGTGACGGACCCCGCTTATTTCGTATGAATCTGATGGCGCCCTCGCCTCACCAGCTCCAGCGGTTTTGCCCACTTATCTATACAAATAAATAAAATTGGAGTGTCTGTTTGTAATATAAAAAAACCGCGTTTTACGATATCCATATGGATGTATACACGGTACCTATACCAAACATTTATTTTTTTATTTTTGTTTGTCTGTCTGTCTGTTTGTTCCGGGTAATCTATGAAACGGCTGGACCGATTTTTACGGGACTTTCCCTGGCTGATAGCTGATGTTAAAAGGTATAACTTAGACTACCTATTTTTATTTCCAATATACTTGGAAATATAAAGTAGTAAACTGAACAATATTTTTTTTGTAAAATTCCACGCGTAAGAAGTCGTGGGAACACCTAGTATATATATAAATATATATACATCCTCACGCCTTCCCACAAGGGTCCCCGAAGTGGTAGGCGGAGGTGTATAGGTAATACACACACTCCCTTAAAGCCAGAGATATATTTTAAGTGCGAGTCTATCGCCGTTACTCAAGCACGACTATACATACGCATTTGAATTGCTTCTCAGACTGCTATGCAGGTTTCCGCTCTATGTTTTCCTTCTATAAAACAGTCCGCATAAAATTTCACAAGTTCACAATCATCTGCCGGGCTAACAAGAATCTTTTTATATTTCTCGTGTAAAGTAAATAGTTGTTTGTACTTAGTGATGTAACAAGGCTAACAAACGTACAAAAGTTTATGCAAAAAGCCGCATGTTGGTAGAATTAGCAATTCTCTAGGTTTATCCTTGCATATCGCTAATCCTATTAACTTTTCGTGGCAAAATCTAGGTCGGGATTATAAAGAACCATCATGTTTGTATCATGTATGTATATGCATAGGATTATGAAATAAGGTTGTGTAAGCTGTATGTAGAATATGCTACAGTTTGACGGGTTTTCTCGTACTTTTGGGCCATGGAAGTTTTTTACCTTGGGACAACTCCACTAAAATTTACGCATTAGAAGGCGTGAAGATTGACGTAGTCCCAAACTAAGCTTGTACTATGGTAACTAGACAACGATATATGTACATACATATATAGATAGATAGATATGTATACGTAAATACATAACGTAGAGGGGAAGAGGAAGACTAACATTAACATACATGGGTCAGATTAAAGAAAAAGTGTCTCAGGAGGTCAAAGAGGTTGCGCGACAGAAGCAAATGGAAGGGACTGCATCAAAGACGCCGACAAGAGCCTAGCTCTTAAATTTAGGACAGGAGCTTGATGATAAATGTATAATTATGTACCTATCTATACATACATACATACATACATATAATCACGCCTCTTTCCCGTAGGGGTAGGCAGAGACCACTTCTTTCCACTTTCATTATTCTCTTCATACATGCTCTTCGGTTTAGGGTACTCTTGACCTGGCCTTTTTTCAAGACGTCCCTAATTTGGTCTAGAAACGTCCGTCTAGGTCTATCCCTTCCAACACTTTCATTCACACTCGCCTTATACACTTTTTTCGTCAATCGTTCTTCATTAATTCTCTCGACATGGCCAAACCATCTCAGCATACCTTTCTCAATTTTTGTCACTACATCTTCTTTCAGACCACAACGTTTCCTGATCTCATTATTTCTTATCCTGTCACTCAGTTTAACTCCTATCATACTTCTTAACATGTACATGTACATACATGTACCTATGTATGTTCGTAATTCGTACAGGTTTCGTAAGAGTAACAAATATCATGCCTAAGTTACTTACGAGGTGAGCGCCTAAAGCGGCTCTACTTTACGAGAATTCAGTCTGGCATTTGACTTTGATTGATGTTACAACAATGGGTGCAAAAAGCCGAGTGCGTTTGACCTTACGGTCGTTAAAACTAAGACGTTAGACTCGCCCTATACGGTATAACACACATTGTCTGCCCGTATCAAGCGCTTAGGGTCTCTAAACACTGGGTGGGACGGAGACGTGACGCTGACGGAAGTAGTGGTTATATATTAGTGAACTAGCCTTGCCTCACAGATTCGCCTGTGTGAAAATTGATTTCATAGGTAGATTTTAATAAGTGTTTTTCAAAGCGCATATCCTGTGTTAAAACAGCGAATAATCCACCTCTGTGCCAAATTTCGTCCAATACCGTTCTGTCTTTCAGTCGGGATTCGAACTTCAAATCTTTGTATTGCAAATAACTCGGACTTCTCGCCCACAAGGACTAATTTTATATTAGCACTAGTTGACCCGCCCAGCTTCGCTCGGGTGAAAATAAAAATGATAGGGCTGGATAACCCTTATCACCTAAGGGTATGAAAAATAGATAGTAGCCGATTCTCCGACCTACTGAATATGCATATAAAATTTCATAAATATCGGTCAAGCCGCTTCGGAGGAGTAACTGTGTGGTAACTAACATTGTGTCACGAGAATTTTTAGAGTGGCAAACAAGCATTCGGCCCATCTGATGGGAAACGGTTACCGCAGCCTATTTACGCTCACGGTACCGAAGTATCACTTGCGAGTTGCCACTCTGTGTTCGGAGAGTTATAGTGTGTTGGCAGCATAATGGGTTTAATCCCTCTGCTTCCAACACAATGTAACAATCCTCCCCCCTCCCCAAGGAGCTCATGACTGGAAACCTTATTCGCCGCGTCGGAACACAACACAATAAATTGTGTTATTTGGCTACGGACTTCTATAAGGTGGAGGTCCTGCCCCAGTCGGGCAGCTCCGAATTCGAACTGGCAACCCGTTATGCCCTACCTCTCTTAAATATAGATAATGTTTGTGTAATGTGCTTATTATATGTATACCTATGTGTATAGATAATGTCATACTGGGCCGCTGCGTCGCGTCGCGTCGCCGTCCCGTCCGCTGTTTGGCGAGACCTTTGGGTTGCGTGCAGCTGAAAATCGTTATCCGATTAATAACGATACTACAATTTATTACAAGTATACAGACAGCATATGACAAGTCGTTGACCTTCCTGGCACATAGACAGATAGGCGTTATTTATCGTTAGTTTTAGCATGTGCTACATCGAATATATCCTTAATTTGAATGAGAGTTTTGAAATTACTATTTCGCACCGTATATGCTAAGAAAAAAAAATCAACTCGCATATTAAAACCGCTGTAATTTTTTTTTATATGGTAATGCTTAGAATGTATGTGTGAATTAAATAATGATTTAACGCAAATATTTAAAACGCAAAGTCGAAAGGAAACCCAATATAATAATGTTCACTCGCTTCAACTCATCCACACAGCTTCAATCAACAAAATTAAATTTCGCCCGTACATAGTAGGTATTGCATTAAACACGGGCCTTTCACAGAAATTCAATTTTCTAAATAGAAGCGGAAACAAGCGTAGCTACCTGTGATCAAGGCGAATTATTGTCGTCTTTTCATCCGTTAACGAGCAGATTCACAAATAAACGCTCTGAGCGTGTGTAAACAAAAATAATTTTAGATTTCCAACTCACGCTAATAAGCAGGCTTCATAATACGAGCTTGAAAACATTAATTAGCTATACGTTAACATTGGAAGTACTTGTCTAAATGACATGTCGTTTTCCGCCATTTTCTTATTACGTTACGTCACTGAGTTTCAACAATTGTTGTAGGTCCTTTGAAATGACTATCGCTAAGATACCTTACAAGTTCTCTACGGGTATATGACTAGCTGAAGAGTTGTAGACATATAGGAATTCTTGTTTAGAATTGGAGTTACCCGATGGGCAGTCAGTATACAAATAAATAAATTGGAGTGTTTGTTTGTAATATTAAAATAACCGCTTTTTACTAAATGCTTGCGGATGTATACACAATAAAAACATCAAAAAATAGTCTAACTACCTGGATCAAATAGATCGGACTCTGAAGGACGGGAACGTTAAGAGTACTCGGAACCGACGAGCATGTATGAAGAGACTGATGAATGTGGACGAAGCGAAAGAGGTATGTAAGTCTAGAGAGAACTGGCGCTCTATACTCTCTGCCTACCCCGTTAGGGACTTGGCGTGATGTGTATGTATGTATGTATGTAAAAAATAGTTAAAAAAATATTTTTAATTTTTGTGTGCCTGTTTGTTCCGTCTAATCTCTGAAACGGTAACACACAATTTATTTATAAACTTGAATCTAAAACCACCGCATAATGTGGCTTTCCATGAGTGAAATAATTTAATATCAGTTTTTGAGTTGACCCATTACTAACAATTTTACTCAGTTTGAAACAACCAATTCTTACCTCTTTATTAGTACAGATTATGCTTGATTACCGTCTGTTACCTTACCTAAGTGAAATTGGCACATTAATTTCCAAGTAACTCATATTTACACAAAGTAAATAAGATCCTAACATCACTGTACTACAAACTAATGAGGTATTTGTTGACTTGATAATATAAATATTTGACTGTAATCAAAACAGATAATAATATACAATATTTGTTAACTAATATTTATTCTGTGGAATCGTCGGCAATAGTCTCTCGCGATGTTACGGTTACGAGAAATTTTAACGAAAATACTGCGACTTTGTTTTAAGTATTCTTCATTCTTTTGCAATCATCATCGGGTTCGAATCCCGCTAAGGGCAGATATTTGTGTGATGAACACGAGAATTTGTACCCTAGTCTTGGATGTCCTATGTATTTATGTATATATCTATCTATATAAGTAAATATATCGTTGTCTAGTTACCATAACACAAGCTTTGCTTAATTTGGGACTAGGTAAATTTGTGTGGAATCGTCCCAGGTTTCGAACTCATATGTATCTTCATGCCCTTCATAAGGGTCCCCGAAGGGGTAAGCAGAGGTGTGTAGGTAGTATCCATACACCCACTCTCCGCCAGAGATATATTTTAGGTACCAACGTAACAGATGACGAGTCCATCGCCGTTACTCAAGCACGACAATACGTACGCCTTTGAATTGCTTCTCATACGTATGCATGTTTCCTCTCTATGTTTTCCTTCACCGTAAAGCTCGTGGTGGAATTTAAACCTAAAAAAAAGTTATTGGTAAATTCTGTCTTGATTTGAACTTCCAATATTTTCGATGTGGGTAAGTACTTGAACTACTCGGCCGCCACAGCTTAGGTATAAGTAACTATGATTGATTACTAATTACTTTTTTTTATTTACTTTTGGGCCTGATATTTGTATGAACCATTCCAAGCATCAGCATGTTTGGAATGGTTCCAGAGCGGTGGTGGGTAATGCCAAATATTTGGCACATTTGAACATTTGCTAAAAATTGCACCTCTTAATGCGCGCATGTTACGTTTTGGCGGCACGCCGGCTTATTGGAAACTGTTACGAGCTTTCGCGAGATGCTTTATGCCAATGGGGATTATAAACGCTTTCTTTTAACAATATTTTTGGTGGTTTACACCGACAATGCGGTCTCCATTACACTGTTGAAACGGTGGTCATGGGTCGTACCATACAGCATACACACATACATATAATATATAATAGGCAGATAAATATACAATAGGCAGAGAGCAGAGCCATAGAGAATGCTGTTGTTACCGGTATATGCATCTGTCTCTGTATATACCGATATACAAACTCTTTAGGATACTATATCTATCAGTTTTTTTTTTAATAGCAGTATGTCGTTGTCTAGTTAATGTAACATTTTGTTTAATTTGGAGCAATGTCAACTTGAGTGGAATTGTCCCAAGATAAAAAATAAATCCTAAAATCATCATCATCAAAATAAAAAAAATACAAGTGGGGTTAAAACTATTAAAAATCTATTTGTTCAAGCCTATTGTAGCGAGCCAATCAAAACCATAGAACCTAGCTATCCCCGGGCGTTAGCCTTTGGGCTTTTTTAATCCGCACAATTCCAGCTGAAACTCTATCAGAATAAAATTTCAATACAAATTTTGTAGCATTTTTACCAGCATATGGTTTGTAGTATGAATTATAGCCGTGATGGCCGAGTAACGTCAGTAGCGTGCAAAATCACGGAATATTAAACCGATCTATTAGTCAGAGCTTCTGATTGCAAAACTTGAGGTCGCAGGTTCCATTCCCGCTGCGAGCAAAACTGATGACGAGCATTCGTCAGTTTTTGATGGGTTATGTATTAATGTATCTACATTTATATTTAGGTGTGTATATTATTGCCAAGGACCTCGGTACATTTTTATATAATAGTTCCAAGGTGAGAGAGAGGTCTGTAAGTCCAGAGAGCTCATTACTCTACCTGCCTATCCCGTTGAGGCGTGACAATATGTATTATTATACTAGCTGAGCGCGCGACTTCGTCGGCGTGGACGGCTTTTTTATCTTTCGAAAAAATGTTTTTTTTTTCATTAGAAAGTATTCTATGTTACTTCTACTACCTCCAAGAATATGTGTACAAAGTTTTATGATGATCGGTTAAGTAGTTTTTACGTGAAAGCGTAACAAACAAACTTACATTCACATTTATAATATTAAGTATAGATTGTAATCAGATAATGACAATGATGTCGTATAAAGTCGGTTGCATGAGCAACCTGCCTTAATCGGTGAAAACAAATTACAATCACATTAATTGGCGAAAATTATTTCTACACTCGCAAAAACATTAACGACATACTCGTATTGTATAAGCGGTATACTTTTGTGTGACATCGTTCCCACGCTTATCAAATGACTATTTCCTTGTCAGTATGAAGCTTTCATACATCTCACGAAATGTTTTTATAACAGCACGTCCAACAGAAAAAATGTGTATCTTTAATATTTATGAGCAAAATCAGCTTTTACTTTTACGATCAGTCAGCTTTAAACCTAAAATTGTGTACCGGCTACCATGGCTCCACAATAAACTATTTCCTCATGCCTTCCCATAAGGGTCCCCGAAGGGGTAGGCAGAGGTATATAGGCAGTACCTGCACACCCACTTTCCGCAAGAGATATATTTTAGGTGCCAACGTGACAAATGGCGAGTCCGTCGCCGTTACTCAAACACGACTATACATACGCCTTTGAATTGCTTCTCAGACGTATGCAGGTTTTATCTCGATGTTTTCCTTCACCGCAAAGCTCGTGGTTCATAAAAACTCATTGGTACGGTCTGGATTCGAATTTGCGATATTTGTGTCGCAGGCAACTACTCGAACCACTCGGCCACCACGGCTTGTGTAAACTATTTGCTGTGAATTTGTGCGATTGTTGGTATTCTGTTTAGCAAATAATAAGTAGTTTGCATAAGTATCATAAGGGATAGTGTATATGATAGACAATCCTCTCTTCCTCTACACAACGGTTACAGTTAGCATCCATTAGGAGCAAATAAGGTGCTCATTGTTTGATGAACTTAAAAATGTTTCTGACATTACATAATGCCTTCAGAAATCCGCCAATGACAAGCCATACGCGAAGTGTGACTCACACTGGAAGCTTATTCATTACAGAATGGTAGGGTTTCATCCGTGCACGGCTCTGCCGTGCTTACGAAAAGTGCAATAACTAGGTTTAAGCTGATTTCGAGTAAAATGCAGTTAAAGTTTTTTTTCTTATTTTGTTTGTATCTCCATCACTATAGCAAAGTTCGACTTGAAACTTTTACTGTACGATAGGTAAACTTGTACAGAATGTTATGTGGTACTTAATGTTTGCAAATACATTTATTCCCGCTTTAAAAATCAATAAATATACTTATGTTTAGTATTATTCGTATATAGGAAGAACGTTTACTAGTCATAACCGCAATAAGTAGCCTACTTATTACACTAATGGTTAGCAAAACCAACATAATGCATTTTTGTTTAGCAAATAATATTTTTTATCAACGGTTTTCTAACCATGAGTGGATTGAATGTCTTATTTGTTGCGATTTTCATTAGTAAGGGGCACGTTTGAAACGATAATGTTGTAACTTGTTACAATTAGAAAAAGTAACAGTTACAATTTATGAGTGATTAGTGACACCACGAGCTTTACGGTGAAGGAAAACATCGAGAGGAAACCTACATACGTTTGAGGAGAAATTCTAAGGCGTATGTATACAAAGTTTTCACGTTCTTTCACTTTTCCCCCTCGGTCTCTGCACGTCCATTATCTTTACCTCTAGTATCTTTACGTGTATTTACGTAAAGATACTTGCTTTCAATATGTTTTATTGTAAATAGATGAATTAAACTTTGTGGTCAACTGCCTTTTTTATGCCGATGTTGCGATTTTACTGGTGTCATCACAAGGCGAACTGCAGACACTAGTTAGTATAATGAAAGAAGAATGTGGAAAGAAGGAGCTGCGCCTAAACGCTGAACAAATTAACAAATAACCTAGTGTGTTGTATCGGTAAATGGGCAAGTTCTAGAACAGCTGAATGAATTTGTATATCTAGGAAGCATGTTCAAAGTATAAAAAAGACGTTCAAATAATTATAACTGCCAGTAATAAGGGAATGTGGCCATGTCGGCGTTGATGTCCAGCAAAAGTCTCAGCAAGAATGCTCGAGTTGCTGTCCACAATGCGATATTGGTGCCTACTCTATTGTATGGCAGCGAATCCTGGTAGTCAGAGGAAGTATGAAAATAGCTTAAGTGTAGTTGAGATGCGATTGCTTCGAAAAATGTGTGGAGTAAAGATCTTAGATCGAATCCGCAATGAAGAGATTCGCAAATCAACTGGCGTGAATGATGGTGTGATTGTAAAGATGAAGAAAGGCATGTTACGTTATATTACGTTATATAAAGGCGAATGAAGATAAACAAAGCAAAAATATGTGTGCAAGTGCAAGAAGAGGCAGAGGAAGACAACGTTCCAACTACCTGGATCAAATCGATCAGACGTTCAAGGACGGGAACGTTAAGAGTAAACTCGAGCACTCGAAACCGACGAACATGTATGAAGAGACTGATGAATGTGAACGAAGCGAAAGAGGTCTAGGGAAAACGCGTAACAAACAAAAAATGTATTAATATTACTTAGGATATTCAAGATCATTGCAGATATTCTTTATTTACATTATTTTTAATTTTTTATTTATATGTAAATTAAATTTATATCCTCACGCTTTTCCACAAGGGTCCCCGAAGGGGTAGGCAGAGGTGTATAGGTAATACCCACACATCCACTTTAATTAAATCACTATCTTTACCTTGTAACTACAATTCATGTTAATGTATTTTTATCTTTCTATTCTATAGGAAAATAACGTTTTGTTAGGGTACCCCCTTGCCCCCTGGGGCTAGTTATAAACGCAATAAATTGTGAATTTATTGCATTTTAATCCGTATAAGTATATTGTGTTTGCTTATTCTTCCTACAAAGAAGTGCAATATATTGTACTTATTACCTAAATTTTAGTAATCATTAAAAAAATAAGTAATAAGGTTCCTTAACATATCTGCAATAACTCAAACTTATTGCACTTATAAATACTAATTAAAGATTATAAATAACAAAATATGCGAATTATAAATGAAATAACTATACTTATTGCAGATATAGTAAGTAAAATTACTTAAAAACGCGCCTAACTTAGTCCTATCTATAGTTGTGTCGGTCTTGATAAGTAAACCATGTAACAAGGATCTAGATATTGCAGTTATACTTAATATCAAAACCGGCTACGTCATAGATACGTAAAAACTGTCGAGAGGTAATATATAGATCTCGTTCTGCTGATTCTGAATATGTACTTAACTCAATTCGACCAAAAACTCGAGTTATTGCACTTTTCGTATTGTATTGTTCATATTGTTGTGTTGTTGCGGTAAATCATGAAATAAAAAGCTTAAAAATATTCTGAATTAAATATGTGAGGATACAAGCACCGAAATACATGTAAACATACGTTGTATCTATACACCTCTGCCTACCCCTTCGTGGGCCCTTGTGGGAAGGCGAAGACCCTTGTAAACTTAGCTGTGGTGCTTATCATGAAATCAGTGGCTGAAGATAACTAGAAGAAGTGTAAAAAAATATCTCATTCAAACAATTTTGTCAGGAGTCTTAGCAACAAATCATTATTTCATTCGTTCATTCATTCATTCGGCATAAATGAGACCTAATCCTTTGAGTTTATGTAAAATTATTTGTATTATGCATATCTATGCTCAGATACAAATTACTGGGGCGGTATTAAAAGAAATCCCTTTTGTACCCTTTAAATCCCTTTAGCCTGTGATCCCGATCCAATTACGGTATACACGGGGAACGATTACAATTTTTATTATTTTAATCTTGGTCCATTTCGTCGGTCGTAACCTATTTCTAATTAGATGTATGTTGGTTGTGTTGATTTTAATATCCTCACGCCTTCCCACAAGGGTCCCCTAGCGGTAGGCAGGTAGTTTCCACACACCCCCTATCCGCCAGAGATATATTTCAGGTGCTCACGTGACAGATAGCGCGTCCGTAGCCGTTACTCAAGCATGACTATACGCCTTTAATTTCTTCACTCGTGTTTTCCTTCACCGTATAGCTCGTGGTGTGACTAATCACGGTACTTAAGTTCAGAAAAACTCATTGGGATAGTTGGTATTAGAACTTGTAATCTTTGTGCAGGCAACTACTCGAACCACTCGGCCACCACGGCTTTGGCACTAAAAGTTGCATAATTACTTGTTAGAGGTTTTTACCGGTACTTTGAATCTAATTAAAACTTTTTTACTACACAGTTCGTTGGGTACATGTACTTTTCACAGTGACAACGTGATCATTTTTGTTTTGACAGGCTATAAAGACGAGCGCTTTGTGATACTTTTTAATGAGCTTCGGATAAAAAATTCGAAACACTTTTTCATGTGACTGTACGTACGGGACGCTATCGTTGGCAGTGTGAGCTGAATTATTAGAACTTTTTTAAGAATTCATTGTTTACTCTAGTCGATGAGAATCTGCAGCCTTTCGGTTTTTAATTTTTTTTATAATAAAAAAATGTTTTATTCATGCACAATATACACACGTCGGATATTACAAAATTGCTTATAAACTAATTATAATAATATATATCCTCACGCCTTCCCACAAGGGTCCCCGAAGGGGTAGGCAGAGGTGTATAGGTAATACCCACATACCCACTTTCCGCCAGAGGTATATTAGGTGCCAACGTGACAGATGGCGAGTCCATCGCCGTTACTCAAGCACGACTATACATACGCCTTTGAATTTCTTCTCAGACTTATGCAGGTTTCCTCTCGATGTTTTCCTTCACCGTGAAGCTCGTGGTGTGACTAATCACTGTACTTAAGTTCAGAAAAACTCATTGGTACAGTCGGGATTCGAACTTGC
>JACCPG010009596.1:0-41708 GCA_016069955.1 Drepana arcuata | reverse complement strand
GACTGCTTCTAATTTTGCACATTCTAAGCCCAAGTCTTGAAGAGTAGCACTTGTTGGAGTACCGTCCTCAATGTCAATACCTATAAAATGCAGAGCAAATCAATCGGACGCAATTATAGAAAACAGAGCTGCATGGCAACACAACTTAAGAAAGAATTCTCGTGACTTGTATGACAGCAATAGTCTTGACAACATTATATCTTTAGTGAATAGTAAGTGATATTAAACCTCTACTCCCAACCTTTGAGGGAAGACGCGTAAATATAATAAAAGCCTATTTACAAAAATGAACAATTACCAGCCACAGTTGCTATCTGCTGCAATAGCGGCGTGTGCTGATCGTGGAGGAGCTCAGCCACCGAGACTGGATTGTTGCTGCGCAGCGCTCGCTCAGTCGCCTCCACAGCGATGCGGTACCAGGACATTCCTTCGATCTATTATAAGGATTAAAAGTAGTTAATATAATAAATTGTGCTTGTACCAAAAAATATATCTTACTGGAAGTAATCTGCATCTACAAATCATAGGTAAATTCTTGTTTACCTTCTTGGTAGGCAATGTAAGCAGAGTGACGGGCAACTGACTCTGTGCTCTAGCCAGACACGTTTGCAGCCCGATAGATTCGGCTGTGTTCACTACTGCAAAGTACCTGGAATTTGAAACGTAATGAGTTTTGCTAGTTGGTATAATCACTACATAGTATAAAAAAAGTCAATGTCGCTGTCTGTCCGTCCCTATGTATGCATAAATCTTTGTAACTACGAAACGGATTTCGAAGCGGATTTTTTTAAATAGAGTGATTTAAGAGGAAGGTTTATAGGTATAATACATGCATAATATTGTATGCATTATTATGCACGGGAAAGAGGCGTGATTATATGTATGTATTATATTTAATACATACATATAATCACGCCTCTTTCCCGTAGGGGTAGGCAGAGACCACTTCTTTCCACTTGGTACGATCCTTACATACTTCTTTCGCTTCATCCACTTTCATTATTCTCTTCATACATGCTCTTCGGTTTAGGGTACTCTTGACCTGACCTTTTTTCAAGACGTCCCTAATTTGGTCTAGAAACGTCCGCCTAGGTCTACCCCTTCCAACACTTTCATTCACACTCGCCTCATACACTTTTTTCGTCAATCGTTCTTCATTCATTCTCTCGACATGGCCAAACCATCTCAGCATACCTTTCTCAATTTTTGTCACTACATCTTCTTTCAGACCACAACGTTTCCTTATCTCACTGTTTCTTATCCTGTCACTCAGTTTAACTCCTATCATACTTCTTAACGCTCTCATCTCAACTGCATTTATTCGGCTTTCATGCTTATTCTGCCATACCCAACTTTCACTGCCGTACATGAGTATCGGAACCAACACTCCCCCATGCACAGCCAAACGAGCTTTAAAAGACACATTCCGACTGCCCATGAAGGAGTGCAAAGCTCCATTCACCATGTTTCCTGCATTCACTCTTCTTTCAATATCACTCTCACACTTTCCATCTCTTGTAAACTTTGAACCCAGATACACAAACTCATTTACCTGTTCAATTTGTTCATCTCCAATCACGATATTGCACTCTGACACTGCCTCATCTCTTTCAAACACCAATACCTTCGTCTTCTTCACATTCATCTTCATTCCCTTTCTAATAAAAGCTCCACTCATAGCAGTTACCATCTCCTGCAACTCCTCGGCCGTAGACGCAAGTAATACTTGGTCATCAGCATACATAAAACACTTGACGAGTAACTCATTCATTCTCAACCCACTTTCATTCTCTTTTAAATCTGTCAAGCAATTGTTCATGAACAGATTAAACAGCCACGGTGACGCTACACATCCCTGTCTAACACCTCTTTCGATATTAAACCATTCAGTGTAGGCCCCGTTTATCCTCACACAAGCACTAGAATCCCTATATAGAGATTGCAATGTTCGCACGAGATTGCTGCTCACACCGTTCACGGACAATGCTGACCACAATTCATTCCTCACCACTCTATCATAGGCCTTTTCAAGATCCACGAACGCGCAATAGACCTTCTTGTTTTTGGCCAAGCACTTTTCGGCTATGCACCGCAAGGAAAAGACCTGATCCGTACATCCCATTCCCTTTCTAAATCCCGCTTGTGCATCCCATACCTTTTCATGTTTTTAATTCACAACCCTTTCAATCAACACTTTCGCATACAATTTCCCGACGACGCTGAGAAGGCTTATACCGCGGTAATTTATGCAGTCCTGCCGTGACCCCCTGCCCTTAAACAATGGCACGATTACGGCTTTGCACCAGTCTCCCGGTACTTGCCCACTTCGCCAGCACAAATTGAAAAGGCGGCACAGCTGGCTAGCCACTATGCCCTGTCCGGCCCTCAGCATCTCGACGGTAATCCTGTCATACCCTGCAGCCTTACCTAATCTCATACTTTTCAACGCTTTCACTATTTCATCCATGCTTATCTCACTTTCATCAACATTTATATTCGTTTCCATGGAAGGTGCCGGATGCTGTACCTGCACTTCCTCTCTTTCAAACAAACTTTCAAAATACTCTTTCCATCTCTTTAACATACATTTTTCACCTTTTATAATGCTCCCATTCTGACTCCTGATTGTACTCAGCTCCGAGGTATAAGTGTTTCCTCTGGCTGTTTTGATGGATTTCCAGAAAAACTTGATGTTTGACTGGAAATTTTCAAATCCTATCCAAATCATCCTTTCGTTCTTCTTTCTTTCTAGACACAATTTCTTTCGCTGCTGATTTCAGTCTTTTATACTTCGTTCTTGCTTCCTTTATCTCGTCATCCGTTGCCTTTTGAACTTTTTGGTTAGCCTTTGTTGCTAACCAATCCAAACCATGCTATCTTCTTTTTTTGCACAGCCTTTTGTACATCTTTATCCATCCACACATTATAGTTCTTTCTTCCTTTCCTTCTTTTGGCTACCCCGCACACCTCAATAGCAACATTCACGACCCCTGTCTTAAATGTCTCCGACAAATCTTCAATCACACCTATCTCTTCTATGCCTTTAAAACTTTCTTTCAGTTTCACTACATACTCGTCTTTCTTTTCTTTTTCTTGTAGATTTTCCACTTTTACTCTTTCCAAAACACTCGTAGGCTCGGCCCCTCGGTGTCGCCATCGTTTAAAGAGGCCACGCATTCGGGCTATGACCAGAAAGTGGTCTGTATCGAGGCCTACACCGCGGTATGCCCGAGTATGCACTTTATTCCTCAGTCTTTCATCCACAATTACAAAATTAATCATATTTCTAGACTCACTCTCATCTCTTGTATACAAATGGATCTTTTTGTGGTCAAACATTGTGTTAGCCACGCTAAGATTCCATTCCAAACATACTTCAAGCAGGATTCTCCCATTTTCATTCACTCTTTCGTCCCCAAACTTCCCCAGAACTCCTTCATACCCATCACGCTTTTTTTTTTTTTTTTTTATACCACTTGAGTGGCAAACAAGCATGCTGTCCGCCTGATGGTAAGCGGTTACCGCCGCCTATGGACGTTTGCAACACCAGGGGTATCACTCGCGCGTTGCCGACCCTGCAGGAATCTTTTCACACCCTTCTTGAAGAACTCCATGCTGTACTCTCCAGGGAAAACCTCAACGGGGAGCTCATCTCACAGCCTGAGCGTTCGCGGAAGAAAACTCCTTTGGAAGCGCACAGTGCGAGACCTTTGTGGTTCCAAGGTATGGGGATGAATTCCCCGTCGATGGCGAGAGGTGCGGTGGTAGAAGGTGGAAGTGGGCATCATGTCGAACAATCTGCTGAACACTCCCCGTTATACAAGCGGTAGAACACACACAGGGAGGCAAAGTCTCTCCTCAGACTTAGTGATTCCAAGCCGCTTGTGAGCAAAGGATCATCGACAATTCTAGCGGCGCGTTTCTGAACCGCGTCAAAAGGCCCTAGCTGGTATCCAGGGGCTCCAGCCCACAGGTGGCAGCAGTAATCCATATGTGGACGAACTTGCGACTTATAAAGTTGCAGCCTTTGTGAAGATGTGAAGTACTGCTTAGCTCTGTTGAGCACACCGAGCTTCCTCGACGCCAGCTTAGCCTTGTCCTCTAAATGACCACGGAACTGAACGTTGCTGGAAATATCGACCCCAAGGATCCTAATGCTCTCCGAGATGTTCAGGGGAGTGTTCTGGAATTGTGGAGCCACAGCGAATGGAGTTTTTTTAGCAGTGAACGCGCACACTTGTGTCTTAGTGGGGTTGAAGTGGACTAGGTTTAGTCGACCCCAATCGGAAACACTGCGAAGTGTACTCTCGATTTCAGACACAAGTCGTTCGCGACTTTCCTCCACAGTGGAACGAGGGAGATTAGCACGGCCCGTGTAGTAAGTGTCCCCAGTGCTGTCGTCTGCATAGCAATGAATGCCTTCAACAGAAAGCATGTCATTAATATGCAGAAGAAACAGAGTCGGGGACAACACAGAGCCTTGCGGGACTCCAGCATTAATGTCCATGCTTTCGGAGCAGCTACCGTCAACGACGGCTCTTATGCATCCGCTGGACAGAAAGCTGGCGACCCATTTGCATAATCCCTCTGGCAGTCCGTAGGATGGAAGCTTCGATAGAAGACCGCGATGCCAGACCTGATCGAACGCTTTCGCCACATCCAAGCTAACAGCTAATGCCTCACCTTGACTCTCAATGGCGAGTGACCAACGGTGCGTGAGATATACTAGAAGGTCACCCGTTGAGCGACTGTGGAGGAAGCCATACTGTTGGTCACTCAACAAACCGTGACCCTCTAGATATCGCAGGAGTTGCGTGTTAATTACTCGCTCCATAATTTTAGAGAGGAGGGAGGTGATGGCGATCGGCCTGTAATTTGATGGGTCTGATCTATCGCCCTTTTTGGGCACTAGGTGCACGTGGGCGGTCTTCCACGAAGTTGGGACTTTTTGGGTGGAGTAGGAAAGCGCGAATAGGCGCGTCAAAACAGGACACAATTCGGGAGCACACTGCTTAAGCACCACTGCCGGAATACCGTCCGAATACGCTTTACTCCAACCCACCCATTAAAGTCCCCTAACATCACGATCCGTTCATTTTCTCCGCATTTATTCAAGACCTCTCTCATGCTATCCCAAAATTCCTCTCTCTCTTGTTGGGCTTTTAATGACCCACCTCCGCGCAGATCCGTCGGTGCATAGACCCCAAGGATAAACAAGCGTGTGAGTCCGACTTTTAGCCTTATCCAGAGGAGTCTGGGGCTTACACATTCATGCTCCATCACACATTCAACTATTCGAGAGGAAAGAATCACACCAACTCCCTGACAGCCTCGGTTGGTTAGGGGGACTCCCGACCAGTATGCCGTGTAGGGACCATGAACCGTGGTGTCACATCCTTTCCTCTTGGTTTCGTTCACGCACAGAATATCTATGCGTCGTTCATCCATCATCTGACATACTTCATCTACCTTACCATCCATTCCTCCTCTTACATTCAACGTAGCGAAGTGGCTCTCCATGGGCCGCTTTTCGCCCCCGCGGGAAACGAGACGTGATGGGTGGCGAACCACATCGCCGCCATTTTGGTTACTTAAAGGTTCTTTATTAATATCCATAGCGTTCCCACAAATAGCTAGGGAAAGGTTTGTCCACCCCAGCAGAGCCCCGCATGCTAAGGTAAGGCTGGCCTAATTCTGGGTCGCCCGGTCCCAGGGCTGTGTGGCACGCTAACGACTAGGCTTGCCCCTAGCCATGCATCCATCCGCGCGGCAGACGTTGGATTGGCGGAGAGGGTAGGAATAGGGAAAGGGGAGGATAGGTGGTGTGAAAAGGAATATTGGTAAGTTAGAGTGGGAAATAGGAAATGTTGGATATTACCGCCCAGGAGGGCAAGGGATAGGACAGTAATAGCTAGGGAAGCCGGAGTCGCATACCCGTATACTGTACCACAACTACCGGAAAGGTAAGTTGGGATAAGTATCCCTGACTAAATATAATATAATATATTAATAAAATATTGTAGAGAAACACTGATAAATTAAGAGGTTTCTAATGTGATGTCGTAAGTAAACACATTTTTGCGCTTACATTGCAAACGCTGGCTGAACCCCACGAGATAAATCTAAACAATGGACTACAGTATTGTATGTAGATCAATATGGACCTTTACAGCATGTAATTTCAATGAATGTTTCAGAAGATATTACAGATTTTAAATGCAGGGACATAGCGGTGCGGCGGTACCGGCCCGGCCGGCCGCGCTTCCCATATAGCACTTTATAAGAGTTACCTCTAAACCAAACTGTATTGTCTAATGACAAAAAGCTGTAAACATTGTTTAAATGAACATTCTATAGTATCAGCATTGCACCCGTGCGAACCCGGGGCGGGTCGCTAGTAATCTATATAGCATTGCTAGCATCTGTAATATACTTGTACAAGACTTATTTAAGTGTGTTATATTTATTTGTCGTGCCACCCTCACGCACGTAGAGCGAGCTCTCTCGCCCATTGCGCGTACCCTCACCGCCCAATGCTGTCTGGGACCAAAGCGCTGAATGCGTCTAGAATTATGCCTAAATGTTAGAAGGTTTGCAAATACAATGTATAGCTGAGTTATACATGCCTACATATCATTTCATGCTTTATATCTTTGATAAAATTATAAAGAATTATAAATATTATGGAATAGTAGTCGTGGTGGCCAAGTGTTGCGAGTAGTTGCCTGCAACGCAAATAATGCAAGTTCAAATGATTGTATGGTGTGACTATACCGTAAGGCAGAGCACAATGCTCTAGCTGCAGCATCCAACAGTGCCAGCACATGAGTGAGATGCTCCGAAGTGTCGCTGTCAGCAGTAGTTGCCGCAACGTACACCCCCTCCACTGGACCCATCAGGGCAGCGCCGAGCAGCAAGCTGGTGACGTCACTGCTACTGCGCAGCTTGGCCGACGATAGCTCCACTTTGGCGCCAATGGCTTGCCATGATCTATAATAATTATTAAATTTATATAGCTTCAATTAGTTATCTTTTCAGGCTTTGTCTGCGTTCTAGGTTTTAAAGAGAGGCTCACAAGGTAAAGTCCAAGTCCATTAATTTAGACAAAAAGCTACAGTAATAAATATAATAAATATATCCTCACGCCTTCCCACAAGGGTCCCCGAAGGGGTAGGCAGAGGTGTATAGGTAATACCCACACACCCACTTTCCGCCAGAGGTATATTAGGTGCCAACGTGACAGATGGCGAGTCCATCGCCGTTACTCCAGCACGACTACATACGCCTTTGAATTTCTTCTCAGACGTATGCAGGTTTCCTCTCGATGTTTTCCTTCACCGTAAAGCTCGTGGTGTGACTAATCACTGTACTTAAGTTCAGATAAACTCATTGGTACAGTCGGGATTCGAACTTGGGACCTTTGCGTCGCAGGCAACTGCTCGAACCACTCGGCCACCACGGCTATTATTAATAATACAATACAATAATATAATGTGTTTAGTATAAAGATTAGCGTTAGTAGGCTTTTTTCCATAATATCATAAAATATATATAAATATCAGTTTTGAGTAGGTACTCCAAATTATAACCAAGCCTATTTGTTTTTATAATCGTTACCGAATCTTGAGCTGCACATGTGCGGGCAGCAGTTCACAGTGTATGAGTACATTTCTTGCGCCGCGTTGTATGAGCCTGTCGGCCAGCTGCAGCCCGAGCAGTCCGTCGTCGCACACAACCACGTGAGAGCTCTGCGCTGTGCACGTCAGCCTGGAACATGGTGCACGACTCTGTTTGCAACAAACCTTCCTCCAGTAGTCTTGGGGGCTACAGATTAGGGCGGTGATTACCTGGGCTGAGTGCGCAGCGTGCAGTCCTGTAGGCGCAGCAGCACGCGTCCGCGGTGCTGACTGGATGCTAGCAGGTGGAAGGCGCGTGACACGGCTGACGGCTCGTAAGTAACACGGGACAGTGGCTTCACGTAGCCTCGGGAAATACCTTCACTCAGCAGGATTCGTATTTTCTATGATAGAAAAATGCAGCATAAAATAATTTTCTCGGGTAAAAGAAATGCAATAAGTTGCTCGACAGATTTTTTTTTTATTATACATATGTCGTGATAGTGCCAAATTTCGGAGCTCATGGCGCTTGTTTCCCAGGTGTTGCTTATTCGCTAAGAGAACGGCTTACCTTTGGCCCACGATAATTCATTACGGACTTCTGGGATATTAACTCAAGAACGTATACACACTATGCAGTACCTGTTTGCTACGGCCTTCCCGTCCTATTTTTCTCAAGCACGACTATACATACCTCATTTTGAATTGCTTATGTTTCCTCTCGATGATCCTTACATACCTCTTTCGCTTCGTCCACATTCACCAGCCTATTCATTCATGCTCATCGGTTTCGAGTACTCTTGACGTTACCGTCCTTGAGCGTCGGATCGATTTTCTTCACTCATCCTTTCTATATGTCCAAACCAACGTAATATGTCTGTCTTCATCTTTATGTAAATACCTACCAATATGTAAGAAATTAAGTAATATACCCGCGATACTTTGCTTTTGCAGCTGTCAAAAGCATGTATTTACCAAACTATTTGCCTGTTGAACACATTGAAAATTACGTCCCAGTTTTGTCCTGATTATAACTAAGTTTTATTGCTAAGTTAACACATATCATATTGGCAACTATGTATAACGGGCAACGCACAATACAAACCTGCCACGATTTAATTTAAATTTAAGTACTTTATATACCTATCTATTAAGAATTTTAAAAGCAAGATAAAAAATAAATTTTAGACAGTGTTCATATGTAAGCAAAACATACATTACTACTAATTTTTATGTAACATATTGTAAAAGTGTTGTATATACCTATTATTGATGTACATATTAGGTTTTTAATTTTAGATTTTTGTATTACAGTGTCCAAATATTTATATTGTTGGTGTAACTCAATATAATAAATAAATAAATATATTTTTACTATCCTGTGCTCTGCTCACATGTATTGCTCTGTGTAATTGACTGTTGTATCCTTGTGTATTATGTCATGCCTACTCAAGCGGTTGATACATCGAATAAACTCATGGCGACGGAACTTACTTGTTGGTCAGCGTCTTGTGCAAAGATGGAAGCAAAGTCAACTGCAAAATAGTTTCTCTCTTCACTGAGGTAGCTTAACCCAAAGTTGAAGTCTTCTTTCATGGGGACTTGTACCGTGTCAAACACAATTCCAGAAGATGCACAGCTTTTTAATGATGTCTGAAACAAAATATACAGTTTTGCAGTTTTGTTTGCGTGAATTACAATGAAAATAATAAACATAATATGCACGTACGTTTTTCAACTCTCCTTTCAAGCTGTTTATGACTATGTCGCAGCCCTTACCCCCCGTTGCTAACATAACCATATCGCCGAAGGAATGGTCACGGGAATTGCCGATATGATCCTCTGGAATTAACAATATGATAAATGAACGTATTTAACTTTCTTATCGTATCAAGAGTATCCAATGTACATTGGGTACTCTTTAAAAATGGGAGCTTAACAATTATTAAATATAATCCATCGGTACCATTTAAAAAAAAAGTTTTTCTGTCTGATTGTACAGACACCACAATACGTTATAACCTGTTGCATTTTTTACGTTCTAGAGTAGAAGTAGTAGTTCTAGTAAATTCTAGAGCAAGTGAATGAATTTGTATATCTTGGAAGCATGTTCACACGAGATGGAAAGTATGAAAAAGATATTGAAAGAAGGATAACTGCCGGAAATAAGGTGAATGGAGCCATGTCGGCGTTGATGGGCAGTAAAAGTCTGAGCAAGAATGCTCGAGTTGCTGTCCACAACGCGATATTGGTACCTACCTTATTGTATGGCAGCGAATCCTGGGTATGTCAGAGGAAGTATGAAAATAGCTTGAATGTAGTCGAGATGCGATCTCTTCGAAAAATGTGCGGCGTAACGATATTAGATCGAATCCGCAATGAAGAGATTCGCAAATCAACTGGCGTGAATGAGGGCGTGATTGTAAAGATGAAGAAAGGCATGTTACGTTCTTGGACACATAGAAAGGATGAGTGAAGAAAGATTGACGAAACAGATATACAAAGCAAAAGTGTGTGCAAGAAGAGGCAGAGGAAGGCCACGTTCCAACTACCTGGATCAAATAGATCGGACTCTGAAGGACGGGAACGTTAAGAGTACTCGAAACCGACGAGCATGTATGAAGAGACTGATGAATGTGGACGAAGCGAAAGAGGTATGTAAGTCTAGAGAGAACTGGCGCTCTATACTCTCTGCCTACCCCGTTAGGGACTTGGCGTGATGATATGTATGTATGTATGTATTTTTTACGTAACGAGATACATAACTAAACTGAAAGTAAACAAATTAAGTTTCATTGTAATCAAAGTATCCAATGAAACATTTTAATAAATTTATTTGATCTATTTTAAGATTTCTGTATGACGTAGATGGGTTAATCAATACTTTTCCGCGCCCTAGGTATGTGGCCGGTGGGGCTAGACGCACGCATTTCTCAGCACGGAGAATAGCAAGTTGAGTCGGTCGATACAAGTGAATTTGTTTTTGTTTCAAGGCGCATAGGTTTTAAAGCAATTACATTCATACTCTGGCAAAAACTTTAAAACAGTCGTATATTAATGAGTAGTTTTGCAGGTTCAAGACCCAACGGTCTGTACCAATGATTTGCTGAACTAATTATGTACAGTGATTTGATTCACCAAGAGGTTACCGGTGGAGTCAAACAGAAAGAGATAAATTGGCCACCTGCCGCACTGGCACGTATCCCTTCGAAGTCATTTGAGAAAAGGCAAATTTTATAATATACCTTTTAGTTCCGGGAAGAGTCTGCAGAGGAAGCGCTTCTTACGCAAGTCGCTCACAGTTGTGAACACTTGGTAGCCGAGACCCAGGGCAATGGAGATAGCAGCTTGTCCCAAAGCGCCTGCTCCACCATGAACGAGGAGGCTGACGTTATGGGTAGGTAGATTCTTCACTGCCTGTGGAGTACCAGCAGAAATATCTTAAGGTGGCTAAAACTATCTCCCCAGAGGGGTATAAGTAGTCAATCGTGTGGAGGTTTGCCGCTTTATGGACCGATCCGGATACTCACAAGGCAGTAGAAGGCTTGCGCATACGCGAGCGGCACGGTGGCGGCGTCCTCGAGGCTCCAGTGCGCGGGCACCGGCCACAGCAGCTCGGGGCGCGCGCGCACGCGGCTGCTGGCTGCGCCGCTGCTCACAATGCCCATCACACGATCACCGCTACACAGCAAAAGCATCGTATTATTATTTCAGTTTTTTTATACAAACAAGCATGCGATCCGCCTGATGGTAAGCGGTTACCGCAGCCTACAGAAGAATCCCATGTTGTACTCTCCATGGAAAACCTCAACGAGGAGCTCATTCCACAGCCTGGGCATCCGCGGAAGGAAACTCCTACGCACGCAGTACGAGACACGCAGTATGGTTCCAAGGTATGGGGACGAATTCCCCGTCGACGGCGAGTGGTGCGGTGGTAGAAGGTAGAAGAGGGCATCATGTCGAACAATACTTCAGAATACTCCCCGTTATACAAGCGGTAGAAGACACACAGGGAGGCAAATTCTGTCCTCCTAAGGGATAGGACAAGTAATCATCCCAAGCTTTAGGGTGAAGGATAACTTCGTGATAAAACCACCATTCCATCCAGCCATCTAACAGCCTCTTCAGCTGTAGGCCTAAGCTCTTTGGCATTAGGTCATCCAACTATGCGCATAGTTTTATTTTAATGATCGTATAGTTATGTTAGTTTATCAATGCAGTTGCCCTCTTACCTTTCCGTTACTCCACTAAAATCCATTCCGTAAGCAATGTTTAATGTATTGTCGCATGGAATAGCAGCCATTGCTTTTTTCATGTCCATATTACTTAGTCCAGCATAATGTACCTGCAAATTATGTTATATACTAGCTGCGCCCGTGACTTCATCGGCGTGGAATTTAACAAAAAGCTATTGCTTAGTTTCTAATACAAAAGTAGCCTAAGTTACTTCTTTTTACATCAGCTATCTGGTAGTGCAAGTCCCGTCAAAATCGGTCCAGCTGTTTCGGAGATTAGCCGGAACAAATAGACAGACAGAAAAAAAATTAAAATAATGTTATTTTGATATATGAACCGTGAAACCGTGTATACATCCATATGCGTTTAGTAAAAGCGGTTATTTAAAATTACAGACAGACAATCCAATTTTATTTATTGGTATAGATAACTCTATAGTAGTTAACGTACACAAAGAGCTAAATTGCGATGATAGTTTTCGATCAAACACTGCTCCTAAACAAGGAAATGTCATATTTAATATCAATATAAGCAGAATAGCAAAAACAATATAATAAACTAGAGAGAGTTTCGTGTAGTCGGGTTGGTATCTATCTGCAGTATATTGTCGTTGTACCAGCTAAGGGGCAGTAGTTCTTAGCAGGGTTGAATGTAACGCGGTTGATGGTAGCGCGATGGGACTCGTATAGTTAAAAGCATACAAAAAGGTACGTGCTTTACTGAGACGTTTATTTGTCTAGTTGTGCTAAAACGTACATTGGTACTTCTAAAGATCGCAGCGTCCTCCTACATACATAGGGCGATGGCCACAGAGTCGGTATTAGGTAATAGAGTTCTCACATAGCTGGTCCATTCCCTAAGATTTTCGAATACTAATTCGATATAATACTTTTAAAACTACCTCGTTGAATGGAAGGCCAAGATGTTGGGCTATTAATTACTATAAACATACTTTGGACTTATTTCAGAAAGACGTAACGAGTCACAAACTAAGCGATGCTTGAAATTTTTTATATGTACTATGTATGTATGTTTTTATAGGGTACATATACTAATTTTCAAGCATTGTATAAGTATATTTATAAGCATGTTCAAAGATTATCCAGTATAGGTGAACATATTAACATCAGGTAACACGGAAATCGTATTGCAACATCCACCTTAGCACTCAGGCATCCCGATAACTATACAAGAAAATGTTGTGAAAAGAAAAGCAATACTCCCATAAGCTTACACTATGCACATATTAGTACTGTATCGCAGTCATAATCCTATAACACGTACCGTGACCATTACTCCTGCCGCAGTTGGATCGGGGACCTCGACCCAGCGCAACGAGTTCAGGTCACCTATTACTGAGCTCTGTAGCGAGACTCTACTCTTCACGGTAAGTTGCTTCGGCGAGAAGTACTCCGCACTCCTGAGCTTAACATTTTCATGGAGCACAGCCTTGTTTCTGAATTTTATATTGTTGATTAGAACACCTCCACATCTGAAATGTTTTCAATATATGAATATTTAGCTGTTGATATTCGGTGTTGCTCATCTGCAAGCTTGAACACATCCATAAGCGGGCGCGCTCACCCGTACCCCCTGAAAATCAAGGGGCTGTAGCGACTTCGTATGTATAGAATTTGAGTAATAGTTTTACTTTACTTACTCGGGGCAATTGTGGCTCTTAGTAGCCTTTTACGACATCGTCGTATCCAGTGCACAAAATGCATTTATACTTATCTTATACGACGATGTTAATCATAGTTGTAATGTAATACTACATTTGGTAGGTAATGCTTTTAAGAGGGATAAATCTATAATGAATAATAATAATATATCCTCACGCCTTCCCACAAGGGTCCCCGAAGGGGTAGGCAGAGGTGTATAGGTAATACCCACACACCCACTTTCCGCCAGAGGTATATTAGGTGCCAACGTGACAGATGGCGAGTCCATCGCCGTTACTCAAGCACGACTATACATACGCCTTTTGAATTTCTTCTCAGACGTATGCAGGTTTTCCTCTCGATGTTTTCCTTCACCGTAAAGCTTATGGTGTGACTAATCACTGTACTTAAGTTCGGAAAAACTCATTGGTACAGTCGGGATTCGAACTTGCGACCTTTGCGTCGCAGGCAACTGCTCGAACCACTCGGCCACCACGGCTTATCTATAATGAATGAGAAGCAATATTCACCTTGTATAGTCTTGTATGTCACAAACATTAGCTTTCATAACATTTACGCCATCAGTACTTTCACTTTGAGCGATAGCATGTTCGCTGACATCGATGCACAGTCTTCTAATGTAGCAGACCTGCGAGACGGTCTCGTGCGCGTGCCTCAGCGCGTTGAGCTGCAGCACTCCGTCGAGGAAGGTCACCCAGTTGCTCGACCACACGATGTCAGCCTCAGTCAGGGACGTGTTCACACTGCGCAGGCTGCGGAACTCACCACTGCAAGAACAATGCTTTAATTGTATGTCTTGATCTAGTTTAAAGAGTAATACAAGTGAATTACATATAGTTAAATATCATCACATCGAGTCCCTTATTATCCTTGGATTTTATAACCTTAATAAAACAATTAATTAGCACTCCTCTGCCTACCCCTTCGGGTACCCTTTTGGAAAGGCGTGAGAATATAATTAATACCTCACCTGTAGGAGTAGTCTCTCTCATAGAGAGCTTGATAAATATCATCAGTATTGAATGTATCTTCTTCAGATTTCACGAACTCTCTTATATAAGCTTTATCATCTGATGCGGTCAGAACAACGAACCCTGATGCTATTTTCGATAACTCGCTCATTATCTGAAAAATATTTATAAATATAAGAAAAAAAGCTATGCGAAGTCTCATCTTGTGATATTTTTCAAAAGTTAAGGAATTAGATACCTCAAATCTGCCAGAGCCTCGATGCAAAGCAACTCTAAGCCTCAGGAGCTGCTCTGCATGCAACACTGGCTGCGCATATAAATGCACATCGCGGAATTGTACAGAAACTTCCCTTTTCGCCTGCCCCTGAGTCATGGCTAGGGTGTCCCACGCGGCCACCAATGCACCCGCAAATGGATAGAGTGTTTTTCCTGTAAATAAGTATTTGTGCATGTTAAATAAAACGATTTAGTAATACCCTCTGTGCCATCTCAGTTATGTAGCTATGTTTTTATATACCACTAAGGCTCGCGAGATGGTAACTGATATCCAATGCCCGTATATACTTGCAAGACAAGTTACTGACGCATTGCCGACCCATGTGTAGTTTAAATTGTATACCAGCTATCGATATTTGTGTCATATTCCAAATAGGGTCAAATCAAAAACCTATTACGTTGCTGAGCGCCAATAAGTTTGTGTATATTCTGGTGTATAGCATATTAAAAATGCTTTTGAGTGCAGAGTATCTGTCCTACTTTGTCGACTGTATTGCATACTTCATGGAGAAACAACAGTATGTTCTTATGCATTAAGCTAACAAACCTCGCTAAAGTGCAGGAGGTATGATCCAATGTGAACAGTGTTTTTTCGGGTTACAAGTGTATGCGTTAGTCCCCTACCGTGATATGGCATAATATCTATAAACCATTGCTCGCTGTAAAGTTATGATGAAAATAAAAAAATAAAACACAATACCTTGTATTACATGTCCATTGAGATAATCGTGCTCTTTATCATAAAGAGAAATTAGGAAGTTGCTCGCTGCAGCAGTCTTTATACAGGCGGATACATATAAAGGCAGACTCCTAAAAATAATAACTAGATCTAGATTTCGAATGGTAATTGTACACACATCTTGCAAATTGGTTTATTAATGTTCAGGGCAAGCTTTTACCAGAATTAGATTTCATAAATGTGTTCTTATGAACTACGTCGTCTGATGTAAAAAATCCTGAGCTAAGACTGAAAATCATAGCCTGGTTGGTGACATTTCGGTACTAATTCAATACACGTGACAAAAATTTCTTATTCAGATTATTTAAAAATATATTAAATTGATCTTCATATAACAAGATCATCAAAAGACTTTCGTCCAAACCCAGCAACCAACATTGTTTGAAAAAATCGTCAGTCATTTAAATATGAAAAGGTAAAATAATAGAACTGTTTTACACCAAAATAAAACAGTTATTATGTGCCGAAAGAAAGACACAGCGTTGGTCTGAAGAAGCTGCTTATGATTTTTGCCTATTTCCTCCATTATTAGTCAAATTACATACCATTTTTAGTCCTTCTTCCGCACAATAGTTACCCCTTTTTGCCAGCAGGGGCGCCACAGTCGCTTTACGTTTCCTGACTGTGCGCCGCTCCACAAGCCGCCATAGTGTGGTCTTCACTCACCAGCAAGGATCTTGCTCCAACGCTGTGTCTTTCTTTCGGCACATAATAACTGTTTTATTTTGGTGTAAAACAGTTCTATTATATGCCTACCGGAAAGACACAGCGTTGGTCTGAAGACATGTTTGATATCTGCTGGTGATGGTAATGATAAATGCTATGTGAAATGCCATGGTTTTAATAGAACTTTTAGACTTTCATAGTATAAGAGTAATACAGGATCAATCTAAATTAATGAATGAGCAAAGAAAAGATAAAATACTTAACAGTATTAAGAGGTTCAAAGTAACTATTGAAATTAAATTACAAACCCGTAAATCAACTAGACAGAGGAAAAATTATGTCGAAGAAAATCTTCATTTCTATTGTTTTCCCTCCTGTAAATCTCCTTACAGTAGAATTTTGTAAATGTTTGTTCACTTTTCCAGTTGCCCCTTTGTAATATTTCTTCCACTGGAACGTTTTCCATCCATCCCCTAGATGCTACTGCAGCCCTTACGCTGCCTGGTGCTGCTTTAATTCTCACCTCTTTAAATATAGATTTAACCCAACCACCAATTAGTGTTCTAGTGGCTGGTTTGACTACACCCTTGATTGAAATGAAAAGGTTAGTAACATCACTATTTGAGCGCCTGTCTTGAGAACACACTATCAATTGTTTGATGTGTTTTACAGGACAAATATTCACATTTGTGTGTCTTAACAATGACCAACCCGACTGTCTATGCTTACTAGAATCAGTTTTGGAACCAAAGTTTGGCCATAATATAATTTTATTATTTTCTTCTATTAAATTTTCATTTGATATATCTAGCAAAGTAAGATCATGTATTCTTCTACCTGATGCTAACAACAAAATTATTGCAGATCTTCTAGAAATATCAAATAGGGAATTATTACATGGAACCTTATTTAACCAATCAAACAGTAACTGAGTATCCCATATTAAATGTGATTTTCTAGTCTGAGGTCTTGCCAAGGCTACTGCCTTTAATACCTGGTGTATAAAAAAATTTTTAGAAAAATTTTCAACATTTGCAGCACAATAGGTTGAAACAGCAGATTTATGTAAAATTATAGTATTGTAAGAAAATCTGTGTTTTAAATGAAGGTCTGCCAGGAATCTGGCGACATCTCTGCCATCTGGAAATTTATCATTTATATTATTAATTTTACAAAAAGCTACCCACCTTTTAAGTGGCGCTCTGTAAGTATTGAGAGTAGATGTCCGCCAACTACTACTCAATAAATTTAATTCATCTCTATTCCAGTTTTTGACCTGATCGGTCCACCCCCAATTCTCCAAGCTTGGAGGAACAAATTGTCCACTTGAGGGGGACACAATCCGGTCGACCGATCGATTAGGGTCTTCCGCAGATCCCGTATCGGTAAGGGGTCCGTTAAGGCTCTCGATCTGAGATCGGCTAGCCAAAAGCACTGATCCCAGTGTGGGACTATCAGAATGTACGTTCCCCTGGAGTTGTTCAGGTGGGCCAGCACTCTGGGTATTAGATTTGGAGGGGGAAATACCCATGCCAAACGATAATTCCATTCTCGACTGAAGGCGTCGCAGAAAAGTGCTGACCCATCGCTGGAGTCCCACGTAACGTACTGTGGAATTACAGCCGCATTTTTTGATGCGAAGAGATCGACATCGGGGACACCCCATTTGTCGAAAATAATTTTTGTGGCCTGTGGTAAAAGTTGCCACTCGGGTACAGACTTTCCTCTTGAGAGGCGGTCCGCTATCCCGTTGAACCTCCCCGGGAGGTATGATGCCGACAGTGTTATATTGAACTGCTCGGTTAGAAGAAGAAGTTTGCTGGTCAATTCTAGAAGTCCCAGTGAACGGGTACCTCCTTCGTTCATTATGTAAGCGATTAAAGTCCGGTTGTCGGATTGAACTAGTACATGACCGTTTTTTACATATGCAATTTTTTGAACTATTGCTGCATATACCGCAAACATCTCCTTCATGTTGGAGTGCCACTTTATCTGAGGCTGACTCCACTTCCCTGACAACATTATGTTGTTTAAGTGAGCTCCCCAGCCCGCGTCCGACGCGTCTGTTGTGAGAAAATGAGTCACTTTTTTTCTGTGCATTACTTTTACACTTTTTTGTACGTTTTTTAGCCACCACTGTAACTCGCGGGTCACCAGAGGTGGTAAAGTTCTTTTTTCCCTTGGTCTCCCCTGCCTGAACTCCTTTAAAAATATTTGAGTCCAGCGACAGTGAAGGCGGCCGTTCAAGGTTGTAAGATTTGCAAAGTTTAGCATTCCCAACAACCTCTGCACCTCTCGGAGACAAGACATATTCTTTTGTAACAGGTCCGTTAACATGATTTTTTGTGTTCCATGTTATACCCAGGTAATCTAACTCTTGAGTTGGGGTGAGAAGTGATTTCTGATAATTTACTTGCCATCCCAACTCTATCAAGATATTTACAGCCTTCTGTGTATGACTGAGGGCTACTAATTTGTCCTGATGGACTATTAAAAAAAATGTCTAATTAAACTATGACCCGTATGCCCTGTCTCCGAAGGATCTCTGCGATCCAATTGGTTACTGTTGCAAAGCTCATACCTTTGCAACAGTAGTAAGGTGCTGAAGAAAGGCCAAAAGGAAGGGCGGTCAATTGGAAAATCTCGTTTCCATATATAATACGTAGGAAACGTCTGTGAGCTTCCTTTATGGAAAGATGAAAATAAGCCTGGTGAAGATCTATTTTTGACATCCAGTCCTCACACTGTAGAAACTGGATGACATCCACTCGGGAAATCAGTTGAAAGTACCGAGTTGATACATGCATGTTTAGACTTTTTAAATTGAAAATTGGTCGCATTCCTCCATCTGATTTCTTCACCAGAAACATTTTCGAATGGAAACCTGGACTGACATGCTTTGGTTTCTCTAATATACCTTTCTCTAATAATTCCTCTAACATGCGAGTCATCTGCTTTGATTGTTGAGTTGAAAACTTTACTAAGACATTACGGTAGGGATAATGCAGAGGGGGTTTTGTCTTGAAAGGTATGCGACCCTTGGATATGACATTTAATATATATTGACTTGCCCCCAACTGCTGCCATGCTTGTACATGATTTTTTTAGGCAACCTCCCTTGAAAATGGGATCCGAGTCATTTTTCCCTACTCTTGGTGGACTTATTAACGTCCTGGACACCAGGGTGGTGAAATGGCTGCTTTCTAGAATTATGAGATTTATTTCTCTTATTTTGTATTCTTATTCTGATTATTACGACTGCCACCTGGAAAACTTTTCCCCTGACTAATATACCCTGGCATATTAAGCCACGCTTGTGATCCTCCCAAGGAGTCAACTAAAGGAATGAGACTGTCTTTATTAAACAAATATTCTGAACTAGGTGGAATATTTTGCAGTGCAGTTTTAATATTAACATTATTTACTTCTTTTAAAATTCGATCGCGCCTAATCTCTATGCATTCAGCCCGTTTTCCACAGATGACTTGCATGCATGTTTCAGTATTCTTGTATGAAAGTGAACCTGGACCAAATATTTCAACAAGCTTATCATAAAGAGAACTTGGATTAAGATCAGACTTATTATTACTAGCCCAGTCTACTACATCTTGTAAACCGGATTTCAAAAGCTGCCTACCCTCCAAAACGACATTTGATAACCCTGCCAAAAGTTGTTCGGTCGGTGCAAAAAAATCAATCCCTTTATTTAAATGACACAACTCTTCATTTAATTTTAACCCTGAAAACCCAGGTGTTGCTATACAAGACTGAAGGGCCTTTTTATATCTAATGCCTTTCCAAGCAGGCGAATTAAACTGCTGAAGTTGATTTATTTCAACCAGTCTAAGAGGGTTAGCGCTAGGGATAATTTTATTTTCGTCAAAGTTCACTTTTAGATCACCTAAAGTGACATTTGGCTGGAGGTACACTATTACAACTAAATTAACGATTAGCAAGAGTATTCATGTATTGTGGAATTTGGAATACACAATTTGATAAGTAATTTACTTGATCGATTATTTTATCAACACGCGGGTCGGAAATTGGTCCGCCATGTTTAAATTTTGAATTTACGTTTCGATCTTTTATTTGGAGGTGGCGAGGCAAAGCCTTCCTCATCTTCTGAAGACGAAGAAGAAGTGCTTTGAACGGAGCTTAGGCTCCGGGCGCTTCGCCCCCCATCCCAGGCAGCGATTTGCACCTCCTCGCTATTCTCCATAGGATTCATGGGTAGATACGTTTTTTTAAAATGAAAAAACACTTACCCAGATAAAACTACTCACTTTGCACTCTTGAATAACTATTTCTTAATTATTTAACTAAACTACTTGACTTGAAAGTTTAACACGACTTTACGATGCAAAAATCATAAACGCTATGGCGGCTTGTGGAGCGGCGCACAGTCAGGAAACGTAAAGCGACTGTGGCGCCCCTGCTGGCAAAAAGGGGTAACTATTGTGCGGAAGAAGGACTAAAAATGGTATGTAATTTGACTAATAATGGAGGAAATAGGCAAAAATCATAAGCATCTTCTTCAGACCAACGCTGTGTCTTTCCGGTAGGCATATAATAAATGCATACAGACCATTTTTCATGGTGAGCCCACTCCACCAAATGAGATAATAATGGAGTTCCAGTGGAAACTGGGAACTCCACTTGTGGGTACAGAGCCTGAATTTTCGGGTTGTAGCCCGCCATATATAAACTGAAACAATGTTTTTATGATTAACTACTATACTTTTGAGGACCATGCAACTAGTTAAATAATAGCACGTATGATGATCGCACCTGCCCACGGCCTCGAGGAGCAAGAGCGCGTTGTCGGGATGCCCGCGCCTGGTGAGCGGGATGTTGCGGCAGCCGGCCGGCAGCGAGCGTTTGAGGATCGCCTGCAGCAGCCCGTGCGGCGCTACCTCCACCACACCGCGTTGGCTGTCACCAGCCGCGACGTCTCCTCGAACAGCACTGGGTTCTATGTAACGTAGGCATTTATATCGGTTACTATTAACTCTATATTTATTTTGCATGTAGAGACTGATGAATGTGGACGAAGCGAAAAAGGTATGTAAGTCTAGAGAGAACTGGCGCTCTATACTCTCTGCCTACCTCGTTAGGGACTTGGCGTGATGATATGTATATATGTAATTTTTTGATGTGTAACATCTATAGCCGCACGTAAAACCGATTGGTGGCGTGGCGACGCATGCCATGGCGACGCGTCGCCACGATATATGAATATAACTATGTACTACCGAAGCTATTCTAACCAACTCAATTATTTTAATCAGTCATTAAACTAATTGAGTTGTCACAATTTGAAAAAATTTTTTGTATGTTATGAACGTAAATTATTTAATTAACTGTTATCATGTTCTGGAAAAATATCCTTATATTTTATTTTTACATTAAGTCATATTAACTTCCTGTCGTAATCTGTTCCTGTATGCATATTACTTGTACAATATAATTGCGATGTTTCACATCTGTCAGGCGTCCCGTGATGCCAAATTTTTTTTTTAAATATTTTAGACAATACTATACCAGGAGGTTGTTGGTGTGATACTCCGCGGAGCTGTACTTGGCGCTAGGCTGATCCCACTTGTCCTGGGGGACTGAAGTTGACAACCAACGTTCACTGCGGGGCTTGGGGTCCTTGATCACTTCCTTCAAATACTTCAGTAATCCGGGACCTAGGAATGTAAAAAATTGTTTTAATAAATCAATAAAACTTCCAAATGACTAGATATTTATTTAACTTGATACGGTTGTTATGAAGACATTATAATATTATGATCTTACCGGCTTCCGCTATGTAACGGGAATGGTAAGCAATATTGGAACACGGCACTTCCTTCGCGAAGATTTTCTTAGCAGTCAGCTCAGCTACGAACTCGTGCATTTTGTCAGCTGGTCCCGATATAGTGCAGGATTCTGGGCCGTTGTGGCAAGCCACTTCAATTTCAGGCGGGCATAATTTACTGATCTATTCGTAAATAAATAAATGTATAAACAAGACACGTACAAATAAGTATTATTTTACTATTTACTGAGTTAGCATAAAATTCCAGACCTCTTGAAAGCCAATTCCAACGGCAGCCATGGAGCCTTGAATAAATGGAGTCTTAACAGACACCAACCCTCGACTATAAGCTGCTAGGATCATCTCCTCGGCGGTGAAGCATCCATCGGCGTATGCGCAGCCGAGCTCACCCACGCTGTGGCCTTTAAATAGAACGGTAGTTTTTAAGCACTTTTTACCATTATGGATTCCATTAAGTTACTACATATTATTCTATTAAACAGTTACAATTCACATTCGAATACATGTGTATTCGAATGTGTGAGGTGAGTGATGTCACTCACCTATAATTTTGTCTGGAACTAGTCCCAAAGCTTGAAGAATATCGGTTAGTCCAATTTGAATGGCGGCGATGCCCACAAACGAATTCAAGATATTTTCAAATATTGACTTGTCAGTTGATGTTATAATATGAACAATATCGACGCCTCTTGGTTCCAAAACTATGCGGCATCTGTAAAGAAGTTCACATCGGTATATTTAACATTACATTGTCATCATTAGGAAAGTAGATCAAGGTAAACAGTGCCATAACTCACCGCTCAATGGCCGCAGCAAAGACAGGTATCCGCATGAGCTGCGCGCCCATGCCGGCCCACTGCGAGCCCATACCGCTGTACACGAACCACAGCGGACGCTTTACATCGTCAAAGTAATCTGCCTTTTCACAGAGGCTTATAGTTTTATTATCCTCATTAGTATCTGCGGTAAAATTATTGTAATGTGAAAATAAATCTATGGACAGGACTTTAGACAAATTAGAAAATTACAGACCAAGTATAGTAAAACCTCTCCCCAAGTGGCCACTGATATAGTTTTCATGTATGTGATGCAGCAAGGCATGCTCTTCGGGATCGATAGTGCGAGATTTGAGGTCTTGAAGAACTTTATTCACAGATGACTCTTGTCGTCCCGACACTGCTACCAAGCGAGGAATGGTGGCCTTGTAGCGATTGAGGTCCTGAATAAAATTTGAATTAAAACCCCTTTGCTTACCTATAGCCTAAAGTAGGTATAGGGAATTAAACAAAAAAATTATAAGGTGAGTGAAATATTGAAAAGACATTCAAAGACGTATGTCTAGTACTTGAGAAACGGACATGGACTCGCCATGTATTTTTTTTTTTATACAACAAGAGTGGCAAACAAGCATACGGCCCACCCGATGGAAAACTGTTACCGCAGCCTATTCACGCTTACAATACCGAGGTATCACTTGCGCGATGCCACTCTGTGTTCGGAGAGTTATACTTTGTGGGCAGCATAATGGGATTAATCATTCTGCTGCCAATACAATATAACAACCCTCCCCCCTCCCCAAGGAGCTCATTACTGGAAACCTTATTCACCGCGTAGGAACACAACACAAATAATTGTGTTATTTGGCTACGGACTTCTATAAGTTGGTGGTCCTGCCCCAGTCAGGCAGCTCCAAATCCAAACGGGAAACCCGTTATGCCCTACCTCTCTTTCTTTTTATGAGCTCAATCTAAGGAATAGACTTTCCTGTCCAGGTATAGTTTGTCTGTGTAGTGACTTACAGAGTCTACGGGTTTACCTTAGGTTTATAGTGACCATGCAACAGGACGTGTGCATTGATGCCTGTAACAGACATGGCGTTGACAGCAGAGAAAGTGCGCCGGAAGGGTTGATGCTCGTTGACGATGCGCATACGCCCATCACTCAACGATGCGATGTCTTGTCGAGGATTCTCGCAGTGCAGGTTTGCTGCAAGCTCTCCATTGTGGTAACCCAGCAACACCTTTGATGAAATATATAATCTTTTTAATATATATAAATTATGCGTCACGTTGTTTGTAAGCGATGGACTCCTAAACTACTTAACCGGTCTTAATAAAAATTTCACACAGTGTGCAGTTTGATCCAACTTGAAAGATAGGATATAAAACCTTTCATCTCAATTAAGAGCCGCAATATTATTTTTATTTTATTTTATTTTATTCGGGATACAAACAGTCATCAAAAAACAATAAACTTAACAAATAGAAAATAAACGACAAACAGTATCCACAGAAACGAAAGAAATTATTTTAACATGCATGACACACATACATTAAATCAAACTAACTATTCATAGATAACTAAATATACATTTATGCAGTAAGAAAACACATCCAGTTCTTGTTTATTTATATATAAGTAATGCTTTGCTTAACCATATTTATTACACAAATTAAATTTAAATTGAATCAAAGAAATATTAAAAATATCCTCGTCTACAAATTTAGAGTTATATGAGTTGCAACTTCTTGGAACAAAACTATTTTCAGCATAATTAGTTTTAAAAGTGGGTACATAGAATAATGATTTGCTTCGAGAACCGTTTCTAGGGCAACGAAAATATATATTCTGTAATAGATAAATGCTATCGACCAAATTATGTAAAATTTTAAATAAAAACGTTTGGTCACGAACCACTCGTCTAGACTCAAGAGAATGAAGCTTTATACTACTATTTGGGAATCTATAATTAAGATGCTTTAGAAATTTATTTTGAACCCGGTCTATAAGACAAATGTACTCTGAGTACAGGGGATTCCAAGTAGTGGAAGCATATTCGAGAGGAGCTCTTACGAATGCTGTATATAAATTCATCAGTGTGGTATCATTCTTAAAAGTTTTACTTACACGAAGAATAAAACCAATCATTTTAAAAGCTTTATTGCAGATACTTTCTATATGAGACCTAAATAAAAGTTTATCGTCTAATATGACGCCCAAATCTCGCACCTCAGTCACTCTTTTAATTAAGGCATTGTTAAATGAGTATGGAAATACAATTTTGTTTTTAGTTTTTCGTGTGAATGAAATAACATAGCATTTATTAATAATTAGTTGTAAATAATTTTGTTCACAATAATTCCATAATCTGTCCAAATCATTTTGAAAAGTGATACAATCCGAATCACATGAAATAATTTTAAAGATTTTGTTATCATCCGCATATAAGAGGAAGTTAGAATTTAAAAGAAATTTCGAAATGTCATTAATAAAGATGTTAAAAAGAAGAGGACCAAGATGCGAGCCGTGTGGCACGCCCGAGGTTACTGGAAGGAACGTAGACTGAAATCCTCGGACAGTAACACATTGACTTCGATTCCGTAAATATGACTCCAACCATCTAAGCAGGCTGCCGTGTACACCGAACTCCGCTAATTTTGCAATTAATAAATTATGGGAGATTTTATCAAAAGCTTCGGAGTAATCAGTATACACGGCATCTACTTTTAAACCCGCATCCATGGCAGAAGTAGTAAAATGGAGAAATGTGCACAGATTACTTTCTGTCGAACGTTTCGGTACGAATCCATGTTGTTCGGGAATAATTTCAGGTCTTACTGAGGGCATAATCCTGTCGTAAATAATCTTTTCAAATAATTTAGGAATAACAGACAATTTTGAAATGGGACGGTAGTTGATAATATTATGTTTGTCTCCATCTTTATACACTGGGACAACATATGATTTTTTCCATTCATCTGGGAAAACACCACATTCAATAGATTTTTGGAAAATAAGAAATAGCGGAAGAGAAAGTTGCTTACCACATTTTTTTAGAAACAACGGTGGTATACCATCAGGGCCTGCCCCCATGGTAATATCTAGGTTTGAAAGATATTTTTCTACTTCTATTTGTGTTAAGCATTCACTAGAAAAGCTAATTGAATTTTTATCATTATTATTGGGCGAGCTAGGTGATCCATTGGGAGATGAAGGTTCAAATACTGAATTGAAATGATAATTGAACAGATCAGAAATTTTTTGTCCATCAGAAGTAGTATCAGATAATAAATACATTGAATCTGGAATCTCTTTATTACCACGTTTTGATTTAATATACGTCCAAAAATTTTTGGAATTTAAATTAATATTTCTTTCTGAAGCCTAATTATTTATACACGTAATTTTAAACTACTTTTTGACGCTTTCTTAGGTAACAAAATGTTTCTTCTAAATTTTATTGCAAATAATTTGTCTGTATATTTCTCAGTTACAACTAACCGTTAGCTCCAAACGATTCTAACAGATGGCGATTTCTGTTAACTGGATTGAGTAAGTATTTATTTATTTATTCACAATATAATATAGCAAAAACCTTAGCTACAGCCACGTGTGGCCGGGTCTGCTAGTATTATAATATAATAGTTTTTACGTACTCGATAAAAAATATATAAATCATGCACCTTAGTTACAGCTGATATCCCAGAAGCTGCTTCGCCATAGCCAATATTAGACATAACGCTGCCAACCAAGAGCGGATCAGTTCTATTCTCACAGAACACCTTCTCAATAGCTTGCAATTCCGCTTTATCGGCTTCAGGCACAGCTATAATAAAGGGTTATTTGTTAGTCACAACTACCATATAATATGTCTCTCTATTCTATAAACACAGTCAGAAAGCATGTTCAAACGTGATGGAAAGTATGAAATAGATATTGAAAGAATTATAACTGCCGGTAATAAGGTGAACCAGGCCATGTCGGCGTTGATGGGCAGTAAAGTCAGAACAAGAATTCTCGAATTGCTGTCCACAACGCGATATTGGTACCTACCGTATTGTATGGCAGCGAATCCTGGTTATGTAGAGAAAGTATGAAGATAGCTTTAATGCAGTTGAGATGCAATCCCTAATGTGCGGAGTGACAATCTTAGATCGAATCCGCAATGAAGAGTTTTGCAAAGCAACTGGCGTGAATGAGGGCGTAATTATAAAGATGAAGAAAGGCATTACCCTGGTTTGGACATATAGAAAGGACGAGTGAAGAAATATTGACGAAACAGATATACAAAGCAAAAGCGTGTGCAAAAAGAGACAAAAAGACCACGTTCAATAACTGGAACAAATTGATCGGACGCTCAAGAACGGGAACGCCAAGAGTACTCGAAACCGACGAGCATGTATGAAGAGACTGATGAATGTGGGCGAAGCGAAAGAGGTATGTAAGACTAGAGAGAACTGCTACTCTATACTCTCTGCCCACCCCGTTAGGGACTTGGCGGGATGATATGATAAAAAAATCTATCTGCTACATGTGGACAAACAATTAGTGCCAAAATAGTATGATTTCAAGGGAGCATAACTATCTAATGAAAAAGGATTTTTAAGTCGTTTTTATAGTTCCGTGTCTTAGTGCGGTCAAGCAAGCTCTGACTTTTCCTAATATTAATATAATTAAAAAGGTATGTGTGTAAATCTAGTTTTATGGTACTTCGCTTCCAGTTCAATAAAACATCAAACATCGATACTTTCGTATTGTCAATTTTGGATGAGCATTTAAAGAATATGTACCTGATCCAAACGCCTCCACATATTCTACGACTTGAGGTGGTATTCTGGCCTCCTGATAGAATTTACTTATGAATTTGGCTGTATCATCAGGATTCCTATAAAACCCATATCTAGGACCAGCTTCTCCTGGTAATATGGAGGTAAACTCAGTTTTCGCGTGTAATACCTCAGCGTAGATTCTGAAATACGAGTATTTTAATGTAAATTAGTTGTCTCGTCACTGTTTTTCACTAAAATTTCATTACATTGGGGGTAAAATAAATTATTACTAGTGACTCGCTCCGACCTTGCACAAAGTGCAATTAAAAAAAAAACAAAACCCAATTTGTAATCTACGTTGAACGCTCAAGCATACTATACTATAGGAATTGGGACGATATTTTTAATAAATTAAATAAATCTACACGGTTACTTTGTGGGTCAACCGTTGGCGATAGTCATATGGCATCGTGGAATTAGACACAATATTATGTGTATATCCTATATATAATAGGTTATATTAGGCCTATAGTTACTGGGAATACCTGCGTGCGTCTTTAGCTTTCTGAAGGAACAATACATTGATAGCTTCAGACTTCGCGCAACCGTCAGCATTCTGGTCGAAGGATTTAGTCTTGCCGTCCGCACACAGGTCCATGATCCGTCCGTAGTGGACAGAGGACTGCGGATGCAGGCATAAGTTGGTGCCCCCAATAATGGCTGCCTCACATTCCCCGCGGGTCATCGCGAGGTAAGCCTGTTCCAAAGCCCCCAGGGAGCTGCAGCAAGCTACGTCTATTGACATGGATGGACCCTTTACGTTCAGCCAATACGATATACGATTAGCAAACATTGACTTGTTGCACCTGAAATAAAGTGTCATCAATTTAATAAATTCATGGAAGAAACATAACAGAAATTGAATATCATTAAATTCATCATCATCATCATATCATCACGCCAAGTCCCTAACGGGGTAGGCAGAGAGTATAGAGCGCCAGTTCTCTCTAGACTTACATACCTCTTTCGCTTCGTCCACATTCATCAGTCTCTTCATACATGCTCGTCGGTTTCGAGTACTCTTGACGATCCCGTCCTTGAGCGTCTGATCGATTTGATCGAGCTAGTTGGAACGTGGTCTTCCTCTGCCTCTTCTTGCACACACTTTTGCTTGTATATCTGTTTCGTCAATCTTTCTTCACTCATCCTTTCTATGTGTCCAAACCAACGTAACATGCCTTTCTTCATCTTTACAATCACGCCCTCATTCACGCCAGTTGATTTGCGAATCTCTTCATTGCGGATTCGATCTAATATCGTTACGCCGCACATTTTTCGAAGAGATCGCATCTCGACTGCATTCAAGCTATTTTCATACTTCCTCTGACATACCCAGGATTCGCTGCAATACAATAAGGTAGGTACCAATATCGCGTTGTGGACAGCAACTCGAGCATTCTTGCTCAGACTTTTACTGCCCATCAACGCCGACATGGCTCCATTCACCTTATTTCCGGCAGTTATCCTTCTTTCAATATCTTTTTCATACTTTCCATCTCGTGTGAACATGTTTCCAAGATATACAAATTCATTCACTTGCTCTAGAATTTGCCCATTTACCGATATAGCACACTCGGTCACTTGTTCATCTCTTTCGAATACCAGAACCTTAGTCTTGCCAGCGTTTAGGCGCAGCCCCTTCTTTTCACATTCTACTTTCATTATGGTAACTAGTGACTGCAGTTCGCCCTCTGATGACGCCAGTAAAACCGCGTCATCGGCGTATAATAGGCAGTTGACCACTAAGTTGCCCATTTTCACTCCACATCCGTTCGTTCTTAGTGCTCTCAGACAGTTATCTAGATATATAATGAACAGCCAGGCAGACATGATACACCCTTGTTTGACCCCGACTTCACATCAAACCAGGGTGACATCTCACCATTAACCCTAACGCACGCCCCGCTATCACTATAGAGTGATTTCACGGCATGCAGTAGGGAACTGCTCACTCCATATCCAGGCAACACGTCCCAGAGTTCCTTTCGTACGACTCTATCAAATGCCTTCTCCAAGTCGACGAAAGCGCAGAAACCCTTTGGTTAATATCCAAAAACTTTTCCGCGATTCCGCGAAGCGAGAAGGTTTGATCCATACATCCTCTTCCTGGTCTAAATCCACCTTGGGATTCCCAGAGAAATCTTTCGGATCGCTCTTGCATTCTTATCGTCAGGATCTTCGCATACACTTTACTAGCTAAGCTGACCAAGCTGATGGCTCTGTAGTTTGAGCAGTCCAATCGTGATCCCTTTCCTTTATAGAAAGGCACGATGACTGCTCGCCTCCAGTCGTCCGGAACATCACCCTTTCCCAGCAAAGATTGCATAGCAAATAGATGACGTCCCAGACCGCTGGTCCACCGTACTTGATCATCTCAGCCGTAATCCCATCTATTCCCGCAGCTTTTCCACATTTCAGACTTCTTATCGCACTTACAATCTCTCCCATACTTATTTTATCCGCTATAGGATCCTCGACAGATTCTGCTGGAGGCAGCTCTGTGAGTAGATCAGCGGCATCATCATCATACATATCTTTGTAAAATTCACTCCATCGCCTGAGGACGTCTGTTTTGTCAGTCAGTATGTTATTGTCCTTCGAGAAAATCACATTCATCCTACTACTAGCTGTAACACAATTTCTGGACTTTTTTTTTTTTTTTTTTTTTATTTATTTATTTTTCATCTCACTTACTACTATTTTTACAGGATGCTCCCAATACAATAGCGAAGCCATAACAATTAATTACAATTAATTTATCCTATAACTAATTATAAATAATGAGCATACAGTGAATTCACTCAGAGCACAAGTAAATATGTCAATATTTTGAGCCATAAGGTTGAGTGTGTGCAGCGCGCGCGTCAGTGGCGCCTCGCTCAGCAAGTTAGTCCGCCCTCGCCCTACCACCAGGAGCTGCGGCCGACGACGCCTCCACACATACCTGTCCGGCACATACAGCCCTACCTGCCTCAGTATATCCGCACTGTGGATCTTTCCTCTTAGCACCTTAAACAGCAATGATACCAATGCAAGATCCCTCCTGACCCTAAGTTCATTGTATCCAACCATACCCAAAATGAATAAGGTTGGGTACATTAAAGGATACATTGGATAGACACCATACTGCTTCAGATACAAAAATCTAATAAATTTGTTCTGTATACGCTCCAACATGAGACTATATTTAGTTTCATGGGGAGACCAAATGACTGCATTACATTCTAGTTGGCTTCTAACTAAGGCGTTGTAGAGTGCGATTGTTGCTTTAATATTCGTAAAGCTCTTGGCTCGCCGAAGAATAAAGCCCAAGTTCCTATACGCTCTTTTACATGTGGCTTCGATGTGACTATGAAACGTTAGCCTATTAGTGAAATTGACCCCCAAGTCCCTGACCTCATTGACCCTGACCAACGGGGTGTCCTCGATCTTGTAATCAAAAGTCATAGGTGAATGAGCACGAGAGAATGTAACAGACATACACTTAGCCTTGTTAAACTGTAAGAGGTTTTCCTTGCTCCAGGCTACCACTCTGTCAATGTCCCTCTGCAGTCTCCCACAGTCATCCATATGTCTGATAGCGAGGGAAAGCTTGAGGTCGTCGGCGAACAGCAGGCACTTCGCATCCTGAACCACCTCTGGTAGATCGTTTATCACTAAAATGAACAGAAGTGGTCCAAGATTGCTGCCTTGACTTACCCCGGACCGTGTATAATATGTTTCCGACAAGTGTCCCGCATATTCTACATACTGCTTCCTATCAGTCATGTAGCTCGCAAAAAAGTTAAGTAGATGTGGGGTGAAACCAGCTGCTGCCAACTTCCTAAGCAATACATCGTTATCGACTAAGTCAAATGCTTTTTTGAAATCGAAGTAGACAGCGTCAGTCTGTCCCCCACTATCTACCACTGGAACAATCTCGGCCATATGATTGATCAGATTAGTAGCTGTGCTTCTAGCCGGCCGAAACCCGTGCTGTGCATCTGTAAGCTGTACATTTACCTGCCTGTATATTTGCGTATGAATAGCAGACTCAAATACTTTTGCCGGGGAGCATAATACTGCGACAGGTCTAAACTCATTTTTTATCACTCCTAGCCCCCCTTTCGGTATCGGCACTACTCTTGTTACTTTCCACCTATCTGGTAACACAGCTGACTTCAACTTCCTTCTTAACTTCCCTCCAAAAAAGTTTTGCATTGTCCTTGAAATTCTGTGACAGTTTTTCGTCTACAGTCATTTGGAACCTCTCACGCTTCTGAGCTATTATCTCTTTCGTACGATTTTTTTGCAGGCGGTATTTTTCTTTCATCTTTTCTTTCATACTCCCACTTGAGCTGGACATAGCCAAAATGTCTTGCCTTGCATCCTTCTTCTTTTTAACTTCTTCTTTCACTTCATCATCCCACCAACCATCGCCATTTTGGTTGTCCGCCCTTTCGAAATGCCACAAACCTCTTTCGCGGCGCATAATATGCTGGACTTAAGGAACTGCCAACAAACATCGACACTCTCAAACACATCTTTCGGTGGACAGGCTAGCTGTTCAGATACCCTTTCTTGATATCTGTCTCTAATAGCCGCATCTTGAAGCCTCCAGCTTTTGATGCGGTTTGCGACTGCAGAACAGGGACCCCCAGCGCGGGATCGCCAGCCCGCGAACAGACCCCTTATCCTAGTTATAACTAGGAAGTGGTCCGTTCCCAGGTCAGCTCCCCCATACACCCTGGTGTCCATCACCTGTGTTCTGAGTCGCTGATCTATTAGAAACAGATCTATCATGCTTCGCTCATTTTTCCGTTCCCATGTATACTGATGAATCCTTTTGTGGTCGAACATGGTGTTCGCCACAAAAAGGTCTCTCTCCATGCATACATCTAATATCAGCTTGCCTGCCTCGCTCACTCTCTTATCACCATACTTGCCGAGTACTGCCTCGTAATCCTTACGGGCTGTCCCGACCCATCCATTCAGATCACCACAAATAATCAGCTTTTCATTCCCTTCTTTCGTCTCTAGAACATTACTCACACATTCCCAGAACTTATTCAGGTCGCAAGTGTCCGCTGAGGCCACCGGAGCATATACCGCGACTAAAAACAGCCGGGTAAGGCCTATTTTAAAGCGAGCCCAAATAAGTCTGGGGCTCACCGCATCATAACTTATCATACATTCTGCCAAGCGGCTGGATAGTAGAATTCCCACTCCCTGGCAGGCGTGCTCGGTGTTTGCCACTCCTGACCACAGCACTAAACTCCCGCCCGAGAGCTCGTCTACTCCACTACCCTTCCGCTTGGTTTCAGACAAGCACACAACATCTAACTCGCTCTCTGTCATAACATCGATCAATTCGTTCATCTTATCAGCCATACCTCCTCTTACATTCCATACACCCATCCTACACTCCACACTCCACTTCCTGCCGTGAGGCACTCCGCGTGATGGGTGGCGGTCCCCATCGCCGCACTGTGCAGAATTTTTCGCACCAGCGGGGACGGACTGGTGCGCGTCGCCTCGGGGGCACGCCCTAACAGCCGTCCGGCCAATGCGCATCGAGTGGAATTGCAGCCCTCTGGGCTGGCAGGAATCGCGACGTGCACGCTTCCACTGTGATCCCCACTCATTCTCATTAAATTAATGTTAATGTTTTGAATTTTAACATGATACTCTCCATAAGTAATAAAAATATATTTTGATCAGACATGCTGATAAAGAGCAGTGGTCCGAACTTATCTTATGTACTTTAGGCATAACAAAGAAAAATGAGGAGCATACATCGAAGACCAAGATCTACTGTGCGTGTTCAGTAAGCTTAAAATAAAGTATATTTACATACCCTGCGATTCCGAACCCTGTTCTTGAACTGGCGACATAAAATGAAGCTTTTTCAGTTTCTGAGAAGCACGAGCCGATGTAAACGCCCACTTTTTTTCCCCAAAGTTGATTTGGGCATAATCCTACAAAATTAAGAAAGGATTCTTAGATAGCTTAGTTCAAACAATACTTTGCCAAACAGAGAAAATATTGACATAATTTTGTAGGGTGACTAGAAAAAATAACCATTTATTTCATCAACGATGGCCAATATGGCCGCTGCACGCCTAATGATAAGCGGTAACTATGATAGTAGCATAAAGTTAGAATTGGTTGAAAGCCCTATTGACAGTAGGAATACAGAGCTATAAAATTTTGCTAGGATCGTCGATAAGGTGGAGGTTTTGCCAGACGGGGTATTCCGAACGCGTGATCTGTTTAGCACGGCTAGCGGCAGCATCAACCCAATACTTTTATCGGCTCTTGTTTTTATTTCGCATTATTTGCTGATCAACTCCGTCAATTAACATGCTTGTAATAAGTAGGTTTTGTTTCCAATTACATTTTAAAGTAGCTATTTATGTTATAAGAATTGTAGATACGTCGTGAAACCTGTATCCAAATAAAATATTTAATTCTTCATAAAAAACACCTGTTTGGCTGAGATACTTAACTAATATATTTGAACTAAGATATGTAGTTGCGGACTGTTTGTAAAGCTGAAGGTAATTAATATTTTTGCTATAAATTTTATGCCTTTCAAAGCAGCAGCACACGCCATACTATATAAATATTGCCGCATACAATTGTTTTTTTATAATTTATAAATATATATCTATCTGGATATGGATCTAATTCTCCAATTTCGAAATGTCAATCTTATATTTTTTGGGAACTCAAATGATCATGTCGTGATAATATACTCTCAAAAAATCACTAAGTACGTAGATTGAGACATACTAAATAAACTTCATCTTTGATGTAATCAGAACCGCTACTTTTCAGCCATGCGTTTGAGGATCAAGCTTTAAGAACCGGTAAGCTGAGCTTTTGTTTAAGGACCATGATATCGTAGATGACAAAAAACACCTTATCTTGATAGAAGATGGCATGTAATGATTCTATCTAGCATAGTTTTAGCTAAGTTATGTTAGGTCTGTGCAAGACTACGTCATGCGTGTAAGTAATAACAGAAGAGTTCATGTATACCTGCATCATATATAGCTTGATAGGCTTGCTCAAGAACTTTCTTGGACATGGAGTCCATATTAATCCCCATTTTATAATGCACCTTAAAAAACTGTGCATCAAAACGGTCTAATCCAGGCACCTTGCCCGTGTGGTTCATGACTTCCGGGTGGTTGAAGATCCAGCGACAGTTCTCATTAGACACAGGGTTTCTCTGTGGATTACAAGAACTTGATAATTTATTTTAACAATGTATAGATACAAAATAAAATAGAGCACCTGTATTTGCTCTGAAAGGTTGCTGTGAGTCTGGGTGATTTTATTTGTGTTTAAGAGTGAAATATCACGCTGATAATCGGTCATTCAAGGGTTTGTAGTTTCTGCTTGGCTGTATATTATGCTTCTTGATAGCTGTCTGCAAAATATAGCCAAGAACCACCATAACGACGAATAACGACCATAACGACCGCGGTCGTTATGTGGAACGACTAAAGGAGCATTTTGAGCGTGGGGGCGCGTGGAACGCTGCCTTAGTAGGCACCAAATTTTAATACGACAATACGACAATTCTAGAAGGCCAACATTTGATTTGGAAAATTGTTTCTCTCGAATTCACAATAAGGAATGTGATTTCAAAGAAGAAGAAAGGCATGGAATGATTTAAAGTGTACAAGAAGAACAACTCGCTAGACTTCCCAGATCAAATCTGTCGAATTCTCAAGGATGGGAACGTTGATAGTATAGGAAACTGGCGAGCATGTAGGTAAAGGTTGATGAGAGAGAACTGGCATTTTCTTTTACCTTATCGTACAGTATTTCAGAGAGTTCCTTGACGTGATGCGACTGCGGAAATAGGCCCGACATGCCGCTGATGACTACTCGCTCTCCATCCAATACGGCGCCTGCTTCGGCGGCTGCGCCGCACACTGATTGCTCTTGAGGTGATGGAGTCATCGTTCTAAATGATCTGGAAATTATTATACTAGCTGTGGCCCGCAGTTTCACCCGCGTTCAATTTGATTAATAATATACATTATTATAATTTAATTATACAGTCGTGTTGGCCGAGAGGTTCAAACAATCCCCAACATAAAAATTGCAAGTCTGAATCCCGGCTGTACCAATCAGTTTTTCGGAACTTAAGACCAGTTATTAGTCACACACTTTTAGCTTTACGGTGAAGGAGAAACCTGCATAACTTTGAGATGAAATTCAAAACGTATGTATCTCTAGTTCTGTTGTGCTTGAGAAGCGGCGATGGACCACCATCTGTCACATTCGGGGTCCTTTGTGGGTAGGCGTGATGATATATATACACGCGGTTTCACCTGCGTACAATAATTGTATTAATTAAAATAGATTTCGAATATAGTTATTCGAATAACCACTATTCGATAGCCGATCGAGAGCCGTGGTGGCCGAGTGGTTCGAGCAGTTGCCTGCGATGCAAAGGTCGCAAGTTCGAATCCCGACTGTACCAATGAGTTTTTTCTGAACTTAAGTACAGTGATTAGTCACACCACGAGCTTTACGGTGAAGGAAACATCGAGAGGAAACCTGCATACGTCTGAGAAGAAATTCAAAGGCGTATGCATAGTCGTGCTTGAGTAACGGCGATGGACTCGCCATCTGTCACGTTGGCACCTGATATACCTCTGGCGGAAAGTGGGTGTGTGGGTATTACCTATACACCTCTGCCTACCCCTTCGGGGACCCTTGTGGGAAGGCGTGAGGATATATTATTATTATTATTATTACTATTCGATAGATATCTATCGAATAGTGGTTATTCGATTCACGTATTTTAATTTAATCATTTAAGCAAAACCTATATAGTGAATTTAATTATTAATTATAATTATATAATTATAATTACATAATTATTATTACCTGTACCAAGTCGATTCAGCTATTTCCAATGTCAACGTGCGTATGGTGCAGTTAACGACACTGAAATGGACTGATGCTGATTGTCGTACTTATAAATGAACATTTTATCCATAATAAGTTATTCATACGTACCAACATGCAAATTATATGTCCATTTAAATCAATAAACAGTTTAATAAAGGTGGGTTCATACTGCGCCAAGTCAAAGGTCTAGTACAATTCAGAAGCAATACTAACGTTACAATGAGGTGATAGTCCATTATTTAGATAGCTAAACTAATCCCATGATTATGTTTGCGCGGAATTAAAGTCTTATAAAGTTACTCCTTGTAACATCAGCTATCGCTCGGTAAGAATTAAATCCTGATGTTTGTCGATACTAATTCAATATACATTTAGTGAAATGCTGCTATTTTGAAACAACATACAAACTTTTTTATTTTTATATAACAGGATCATGAGTTGCACTCAGGATGGGAATTTTGACAGTATTTGAAACAGGATGAACATGTAAAAAGACGCGGTTGATAAAAAAATCTGTAAATCTAGACACAACTGATTTAGACTAGATAAGCTGACAGGTCTGAAAGACTGATGAATGAGGATGACGCGAAAGATGTCTGTAACTCTAGTGGGAACTAGCAAGAGAGAGACGAGAGAGCACTACTCTCTCGGCCTACCCCTGAGGGACTCGGCGTGATGATGTAATGTGTGTACAATATTTAAGCTGCAATAGAGATACCACACGACGGTGACGTTGTATTTAAATAATATTTTAGTCAGTGGCTTGTCTGTGGCATCTTTTACTCAGTTGTGAAGTTGCAGAATATAGAAATTAATTTTATTGATCACAGACGGATGTACGAGACGGATGTTATTTTGATCGTGCATTTGTTGTACTATATTCATTTTCACACATTTATATTGAAAATATACCGAACGCATAAATGTATTATCTTGAAATATAATAATAGATACCTAAATAATTTCAGTGTATACTATACTCTCTGCCTACCCCGTTAGGGACTTGGCGTGATGATATGTATGTGTGTATAAATAATTTCAGTCATGTTGTAGCATTCAGACCGAAGGTACGATAATACTACTTAAAGGGATATTTCTTTAGTCCGCACTTGGCGGCCGCCGCCACTTCGGCACTAAAACCCGTCTAGATCCTAGACCACTCCCACGCCCATTATAAAAGTTGGCATGGATAATCTAGACAACATTAGCTATATACGATTAAAAATCAGGTTCAAGGTCAACCAAATAAACAAAAAATTTTTATAAAAATAATTATAATAATAACGACCAAAAATATTGTTAAATTCTTCCATTTTATATATTGTATAATTGTGGTACCTATAAATTAATCGTGATATAACCCCACGCCTTCCCACAAGGGTCCCCCAAGGAGTAGGCAGAAAATAGGCGGTAAGGTGGTCTGTAGATAATAGTATTTAATTATAGGGAAATCAACTACAGAATGTATTTTTTTACCTCTTCTAGCATGTTCGCTTCACGAGGAATAAACATCCACAAGCAAAATTTGTGTTCCAAATTCGAATTTGAATTCGCAAAAAAAGTAACAGTGCTGGGCGAGTGGCCGCGTCTGTAGTAGCTTGTAGATAAACACCGTAGTTTCTAAAGCCAAGCATCTTTTACATAAAATACGCGATGAAACATTTTTCACACATTATCCATCTCACTAGCTCAGTGCCGATACGTCTTTAGGTCGTTACTTATTTGTGAATAAACGGAACTTAGCCGTTACTATTCATGAATAACTAATGTGTATAACCTTAATACTTTCCATAAATTATAAATTTAAATACTTAATTGAATGGTAATTACGTTTACCTATATTGATTTAAAAATAATATAATAATAATATCCTCACGCCTTCCCAGAAGGGTCCCCGAAAGGGTAGGCAGAGGTGTATAGGTAATACCCACACACCCACTTTCCGCCAGAGGTATATTAGGTGGCAACGTGACAGATGGCGAGTCCATCGCCGTTACTCAAGCACGACTATACATACGCCTTTGAATTTCTTCTCAGACGTATGCAGGTTTCCTCTCGATGTTTTCCTTCACCGTTAAGCTCGTGGTGTGACTAATCACTGTACTTAAGTTCAGAAAAACTCATTGGTACAGTCGGGATGTTTTTACTATGTTTTTTACTTTTATTATTGGTTTTCTTTTTATTACTTTGTTATGTATTATTTGCTTCTATTTTAATCTTTGTCGAGGCCATAGAACAGGTCCCGGCTCTGACGCTGCAGGGCGCCAACTATGTCGTCGTCGCTGTTGTACGAATTTAGAATCAGAAGCGGTCCTTGTTACTGATGTCCGCGACAAGAAGTCAATCGCCTGCTTTTTTGAGGCGCTCCTTCACCTTTTTGCACTCTTCTTCGGAGCCACATCCTAGAATCAACTTGAGGTCAATGTGATTTCTGGGATGCGGCTCCGGATGCGGTTCCCTTGGCCTTTTGGACACGGTCCATAAATAATCCATCCGCTTTTGGCTTGAGTCGCCTCTCATACTTGTTTGATGACCTCCTCCCCCTTCTCCATGTCGTCCCTGGAGATGACAACGGAGTGCAGCGTGGCCTGTGGCAGGGCCGTCTTCTTAGGGCCACCCGCTGGTACACTCACGTATGACGTCATCTCCAAGGACGACATGACTCCAGTTTGCCTCTTCATGAAGTCTTTGAACACGGCCATCTTCTCATTGGACTCTTTGAACGGGTTCCCGTGCTCCACAATTTTCTTGGAGGGGTTTCCTTGAGCCCTAGCTGGGTCCGCGCCAACCCCGCAGCAACACTGCTTTGGGGCTGGAGGAGGAGGACGAAGAGAGGATGTTGTGATCCTACGTGGTGAATAAGGTTTCCAGTAATGAGCTCCTTGGGGAGGGGGGAGGATTGTTATATTGTGTTAGCAATCGAGGGATTAGACCTATTGTTACGATGGAAGGTTCTGGAGGGCTTGCCGTGTGAAAGTCATGCCAAACAACAACATTTAGCGGGAAATATAGACAAAAGGAGGCAATTAAGAAAGGACGTAAACAAGTTGTTTTCGTCGCCCGGCCATTGTTCTGCGGATGCATTCACACGGCAATTCTACGAACATCTTAATGGCAGTCTAGAGCCTTCCACCGATATCTAGTATATCGTGCCGGTGCCATATATAAGGCGGTATCCGATGGGCACGGGGAGTCTGAGCGAGTCAGTCAGTTGAGTCAGTTTAGAGAGTTAGTTTAGTGAGTCTGAGTTAGAGTTAGTGAGTTTAGTTCAGTGCGAGTGATCACAAGTGTTTTATCGGTGACTATAGTGAGTGTTACAGTATTAGTGAAGTGTTTCAGTGCCTAGTGTTTACTGTGTTCTACTGTTACTGTGTTGTAGTGTACACAGAGTAGAAGTGTATCAGTGTCTAGTGTTTACTGTGTTCTACTGTTACTGTGTTGTAGTGTATACAGAGTAGAAGTGTTTCAGTACCTAGTTTACTGTGTTCTACTGTTACTGTGTTGTACTAGTACTGTGTTATAGTGAATAGAATTGTAGCGAAGTGTAAGGATTTATCGTACAAGTCTCCGGAATTATATTGTGTATAGAATAAAGTGTCGTTTAAGTGTAACAACCGGCTATCATTAAATTATCCCGAACCCCAGCTCGTAACAATTGGTGTCAGAAGTGAGGGATAATTATGCCGGTTCTACCAAAAGACGACACCCCGGGTCCAACCCAAACAATGCAGCAAGAGCAGCAGGCTGCGGAGCCGACGGCCACTGGCGATGCTGGGAATGCACCGCCAATGAATCCTCAAGTTTCGGCTACCGGCATAGCTGAGCTCATAGCGTTTCTGCAGGAGATGGATCGACGTCAGGAAGAGCAGTGGCGACGTCAGGAAGAGCAGTGGCGACGTCAGGAAGAGCAGTGGCGACGTCAGAAAGACGAGTGGCGACGTCAGGATGAGCAGAGGCGACGTCAGCAAGAGCAGTGGCGATGTCAGGATGAGCAGTGGCGACGTCAGGAAGAACGTCAGGAAGAACGTCAAGAAGAACGTCAGGAAGAGCAGAGACGACGTCAGGAAGAACGTCAGAAAGAACAGACACAACAGCTTCTAGAGCTGCTGAAGTGCGATAAGGAAGAGCAAGTGCTACTTCAGGAAGAGCAAGTACAACTTCAGGAAGAGCAAGTACAACTTCGGGAAGATCAAGTGCGACTTCAAGAAGAGCAAGAGCGATGTCAGGAAGAGCTGACACGACAGCTTCAAGAGCAACCGAGGCACGACAAGGAAGTACAAGTGCGAAGTCAGGAAAAGCAGACACAACAGCCTCTAGAGCAGGTGATGTGCGATCAGGAAGAGCAAGTACAACTTCGGGAAGATCAAGTGCGACTTCAAGAAGAGCAAGAGCGATGTCAGGAAGAGCTGACACGACAGCTTCAAGAGCAACTGAGGCACGATAAGGAAGTACAAGTGCGAAGTCAGGAAGAGCAGACACAACAGCTTCTAGAGCAGGAGAGGTGCGATCAGGAAGTGCAAGTGCGAAGTCTGGAAAAGCAAGTGCGACGTCAGGAAGAGCAAGGGCAACATCAGGAAGAGCAAGTTCGACGTCAGGTAGAACAAGTGCAACTTCAGGAAGAGCAAGTGCGATGTCAGGAAGAGCAAGTGCGATGTCAGGAAGAGCAAGTGCGACTGCAGGAAGAGCAAGTGCAACTTCGGGAAGAGCAAGTGCAACTCCGGGAAGAGCAAGTGCAACTTCAAGAGCAGCTGAAGGGCAACAAAGTGGAACAAACCCATCTTTATAAGGAGCTGACTGTTCATGTTGGAAAAGAAATTACGGCAGTCAAAGAAAAGGGCCTCCTGCAGTTTAATTGTCCAGATAGAGCAAGTCTAGACAGGACCAAGTTAGAGGCCAGGACTACGAGGAGGCTTGCTGGTTTTGGAGGAGCCCTAAGAATACCGAAATCTCTAATTTCTGTGATGGATTATGCTGGTGACGGGCGCATGAGAATGAACGGCTTCTGCGGTCACAAGAGGCAATTCGGGCAACGGATGTCTGAAAAGATGAAGAATCGCTATGACGGAAACATCAACAATCCTGGATTCGGCAGGGGATCCCTGGTGTGGCTTCACCATCCAGTACGGAAGAAAGGAGTACCTACGAAGCTCCGAAGGTCGTCCACGTCGATCGATTG
>JACCPG010009593.1:0-83385 GCA_016069955.1 Drepana arcuata | reverse complement strand
TTCCCAAAGGTCTAAAGATTTGAGTACATTGAGAGATTTGCGCGAGTATGTGAAGAAGAATACCCACATGTGTGAAGAATACGAGAATGAGCTGCTGCAAAGAGCTACAAATTTGAAAACTCCTGAGCTAAAAAAACACTGCCTGGAGATGTTAATCAGGAAGTATGACATACCACTTAAAGTGATTATGGCATGTTTAAAATTATTTTGGGATAGCCTTCCTGAAGATACCTTAAGTATTCAAGAGGAAGAAATGAAACACTTTTTTGCAAATCTGGGACTGGTTACTTTGTTCTACAGACAGATTAATAATGAATGTACAGAGGATATGCAGGAGCTGACCAGTAACATTCGTTCATTTCTCGTTTTGGCCACTTGTGAAAATATTGATGAATATGATCAATTTACTAAAGATGAGGATACGACAATATCATCGCATCTCTTAGAAGACGATAATTGTATACTCGAAAAACTGCTACATTTAACTCGGGAGAGTAATTACAAAGAACCACATGCCAGGGTTACATTTGCCGAGAATCATTCTAGCATATACAAGGAGTTTGTCTCATGTTTTGCTTTGGATAAGAAAGAAAGTTATATTACTTTGAAGTCAGATTCATCTACAGAGAAGATGAATAATCTAGCCTCAGTTATTTTCAAATCCCTATGCATGGTAAATAACACTCAAAAGCTATACAAATTCATAAAGGAATGTAATATAGATCCACGTGATATAGTAAAACTTGTGATTGCGCAATTAATGAATACGAAACTAGCAGAAATAAGCCTGGAGCTTATTGAAAAGCTTATATTAATCTTGTATTACGTCTGTAGTGCTTCTAAGGAAGCTACGAGTATAAGTTACAATGAACTCTCGCCGTGGTGGCAAGACATTCGCGACACGTTGATAGATATGCCTTGTCCTCTGCGAAGCATGATGGTAGCTATGGCTTGCAAAGCTGTCGGGAAAACGTTCGAAGATAAATATATAGATAATGATGAAGGTGCTTGGGAATCTGTCAGTAAAGAGAATGCCAAGTGGGGCTTGCTCATTGGTAAACTGGAAGACATATCCATTCTAAGCATTGTTTTGATGTTCAAAGATACATTTCTGGGAGCTTCATTGCCAAAATTGGAAATTGAGGACTATAATATAAATTTAAAGTACATTTACACGAGAGGCAAAGGCTCAGTGACGGAACTGATAGCCAAGTGGCTGTGCGGTATGGGAGTGGTTCCTGAAGCTATCATCGCCAATGAGCTGATGGATAGCTCTGGGGGCGATCAGTTACAAGCAACCATAGACAATGACGAAGAAGGTGCACTCGACTATATTTTCATAGAAAATAATCGTGTTTATGTTGATGAAAACCCAAAAATATTCAAATGGCTCTCACTTCTCCGCAGACAGTTTCCATTAAGCACTGCTGCAAGTTATATAATAGCGAACATGTGCTGGGAATATGCCATGGCTTGGCAGAAAAATATGCAAAATATGGAATATTTAAGAACTGTCAATCAATGCCTGTTTAACATATCAGATTTACATATTCGTCTCGGTTTGTTTTCCATAATATGGTCAACTTATATCAAGCATACTTTTGAAAGTACCTGCCGTTTGGTGAATAAAGTCAGTCGACTCCCTAAAGACTCCCTATGCTTTCAAGACGTTGGCTTTAGCAGTTCTGACATGATTGTATTTCTTCAATTCACCACTGTTTATTTGGATAACTTTATCATTTGTGCTGCCACTGCAGGCAAAGTAGAGAAGCAAAACATAAAATTCGAAAAAATTTGGGATGAAAGCATGCCGTCATTAGTTGAAGTGGCACAAAATACGACAAATATCAAATATGATATTTTAAATTTGAATTATCAAATTGCTTGTACAATTTTTTATCAATGTCACTTCAATATAAAGTTCTCGAAGCCACTCGATACATTGTATGACATAGATTATCAATACATATTTGAAGCCTTAACGGGAAATGTTGCTGCTAGAGACATAAACATGAAAGCTTCCGAAAAATTACGAAATCCCAGAATGAAATTTTTGACCAAATTAATCCGCAGTGCTGTGGAAACCATAACAACTACAGACGACGAGGATATTTCTTACAACATTGAAGAGTGTCTCAAATGGATAGACAAAGTGTCTTTATTGGCAGAATTATGGAGTGTGGACAATAACTTTATAAAACGCCAACAAGTGAGTATACATTATTTTATGCTTGAATATTAATTCATTCTTTGTTTAATCAAAGCTGTTTCTTTTTATGTCACTATTGTAGTTAGCATTCGGAGTCCGCTAAATGGTAAGCAGTTACCACCGTTGCTTCTTACATCAAAGGTAATTAGATGTTTCCTTTAAATACCCATTTAATATTTGTTGCTTTCAGACTATTGCATTATTCCATTTGGGCTATGATTCGTTGGCCGAGAATTTAATTGGAATGATCGATGAACTGGATCCGTTGCTGCCGCCCTTACTGGCTATATCCATACAGAGATTGAAGCGCAGCTTAGAACACTCAGCAAACCAACCAGAATGGATTGTCACTGTGCCACCACACCTGTACAAGCGAATGCAGAATACTGTATGTTGTCTTTTGTGTAAATAGCTTGATAGTTTATCATTATCAAGAGCGTAGGGGTAGGGCATAACGGGTTTCCCGTTCGAATTTGCCCAACTGGGGTAGTAGGACAAATAACTAAAATTTTTGTGTTAGGTTCCTGAATAAGGTTTTCAATAATGAGCACCTTGGGGAATGGGAGGATTGTTGTAATGTGTTGCCAGCAGAGGGATTAGTTTCATTATAGTGCCAACACAGAACAGTTGTCCGAACACAGAAAGGGATGTAATGTAATGTAAAGGTATAACTAGCGCTCTATTCTCTCTACCTACCCCGTTAGAGACTCTGCTGATGATATGTATGTATATAAATGATGATGATAGCCTGGATGAGGTGATAGTGTGGATCGAAATCATAATAATTTTCACAGAACACAACCTATTTTAACCAGAGTATTTTTAATGGTACTTAAAGTCTGCTGGCTCTAATAAAGGTTTGTGAATAAATGGTTGATCAAGCCCAGCTCAGCCCAGCTCCCTAGCTCGCAAACCAACAAAACCTTAAGCCGAGGTCGAGGAAGCCTTAGCAGTGTTTACTTTGCTCTTAAAAAGAGCGTGGTTTGAAGGCCTTTCAGTTAGGTAGCAAAGTTTCGGGAAACAATTAAAGAGATGAGGTCTGTAAGTTAAAAGCGGACTGTTGCTCTATTATCTCTGCAATAACTGCCAAAATATTGATCAATCGAATGTATTTCACAGATTCAAGACACATCAATTCCAGCGCATCCATCATTAGCAACCACAGTGCTGGTGCTCCAAAAATTGGTACATGAAGTAAACAAAAAGTCCAAAGACCCAGTTTCAAATGTGCAGAATATTAAACTGGCTGAACTAATAATAGACAACTGCGAGGTACTCATCAGGCGTAGATTGTAAGTGCAATTAAGATAGGGAAACCGATAATTATTAATATATATATAAAGTAATATATGGATTTATAAATAGAACATTGTATATTTTTTCCAACCTTTATGTGTAATATGATATAGGTTTAGTTGACTTATAATTATATTTTTCTGTTTAAAATAATTTGGACCTGCTGGCGTATCTAACATTCTAAACTCTTAGGTCGCATGACCTTGTACCGCAGAAGTTTTGTACTCCTACCCGACGAAATACGTGGCAGCGAGCATTGCATTACCTGTATATTTACCTTGATAGTTTTTTTACATTGTTATTTAAATTCCTTCTTTTTGTTTTTGAATCCGGTGAAATGTTCATAATTCAAAATTCTTTCAATTAGCGCACTTTTCTTATGTTTTTTTCCTCTATGCATTATTTTGAGGACAATGGTGTGGGTTTTACATTTACCATTATTTTATTTAATTTTTTTTTACTTGTAAACCTTAATGTAAAACTGTTTTTTGTCCCAATAAAATAAAATAAAATAAAAAAAAAAAAAAATATTGTTCAATATAAACATGGATGCATTAAAAATACCAGTACATATCTGAATTATTAATAAGATTTAACAAAAAACAATAACAAGATGAAGACAAATTTATGACTGTGACTCACTAACTAATAATGAGCAATGTTTTGAGGAAATTTTGAGTAGCATCAATAGAGCAAAGACTCAACTCAACAGATAGAAAATAATCAACAAATATTTGACAACTTAAATTCCATTGTGTCAATGTCAGTCAGTTCAGTTCAGCTTCAGACTTCACTTCAGTTCCATTTCCATTCATTCATGTCAAAACTAATGTCCAGGCAATCAGCTCGCTCGAAGTGTAAATAAAGTTGTTTCTGCATAGTAAAGGAGGAATAATCCACTTTCATCTTAGTACTACGTAAATAAAAATAAAAACGAAATACACCTACAATGGCGCCTAAGGCTGGAGGTGATTCTGCAAAAGTTAATTCAGCAGTATACAAAGATAAAAGCAAACCAACTGACATTCGGCTTAGCAATATAAATGCCGCAAAAGGTAATAAACATCTGATCTCCAATACTGCTATATTTTATATTAAATGCATTCCATCGTAAATAAATTAATTAAGAAGCGATTCGTAGTAGCTAAATTGACCTATTCAGTTTTATTATTTTATGAATTATTTTCTATTGATTTTAATATTGGTAGTCTTAAAAACAGTGACTATTATAGAAGTTTGGTCACCTGACTGTCATATATATAATATATTATATATGAATTATTTTCTATTGATTTTAATATTGGCAGTCTTAAAAACAGTGACCATTATAGAAGTTTGGTCACCTGACTGTCATTTGATTGTTCGGCTGGTATTATTTCGACTTTTTATCTGAAGTGGAGTCATGATTTCATATTGGTTTATTCTGATAATCCATCAACTATCAATATTGGTTAGGATATTGTATTGTTGACTTTGATTCAACTAGTATACTTTTGCCTATTTTGTCTTTAAAAATATATAATTACTGACATTTCTACAAAGCAGAAAAAGTTCTTGTGGATATATTGGTACAATTTGTTCAGATATTAAATTAATTTTATCTTTGTGTATGTTCAATCATCTATTTAAATTTGAGCATTGGTGTTTTTTTGTAGAATTATATTGAATATCCAATACATGATTTTGTATTGTTTTAGCTGTCTCAGATGCTATCCGTACGAGCTTAGGCCCTCGTGGCATGGACAAAATGGTAATATTTATGTCTTTATTTCTTCAATATACCTCTGGCAGAAAGTGGGTGTGTGGGTATTACCCATACACCTCTGCCTACCCCTTCGGGGACCCTTGCGGGAAGGCGTGAGGATATTTATTTTTTATTTATTTTATTTCTTCATAAAATTTTGCTGTAAAAACACAGTCTCACCACCATCTCATAAGCAAATATATCTCTGGGTGTTGATACACCTCTGTCTCCCCTTCAGTGACCCTTGGGGGTGTAGTGTCAATATATATTATTTATTACAATTACAACACCTGCATTGAGGACAATATATTGAATAATACCACTTGTTTTTTGCAGATCCAAGCTGCAAATGGAGAAGTGACAATCACTAATGATGGTGCTACTATTTTAAAGCAAATAAATGTTATACATCCAGCTGCTAAAATGGTAGGCGCATTTATTGTTATGAAGGTCTATTGTCTGTCTTCTCAACTAGCCTACAAGTGGAACGAGGAAAAACTAACGAATTGTTAATCATTGGTACTCAACTAGTGATAAACCTGATAATCAATATTAGGAATTTTGATAATTTTAAATACCTTTCTGGTGTAACAGCTTCTTTTTTACTTTCATTAGCTTTCATCAGCAGAATCTTTGAACATGATTATGACCATCAAAGTGTCCGATTAAATCGATATTTGGCATACTTAATGAGGACAGATGACAAAGGATTAGCCATGGGGTCTAAGAAAATATTTTTTTCATAGAAAATCCAATCAAAAGAAAATACATTTTTATGAATTTGAATTAAGAATAGTATAAATAAGAAATAAATTTATTTTATTGTAAAAAAAAGCATGGCATTTATCAGTCAATAGTTATAAATATTTTATTGACAGATATGAGTAGCAGGATTATTATTTTGATAATGTCTTAAAAAGCATGCTTTTCTTTAATTTACAACCACTAGTATCATGATGACGCGTCCCACCAATTTCTAGTTGAGGGGGTCATGAGATGCTGGGAGTATGACCCCCGATTGTATTAATAGTAGCTTGCTTGTGCACATAGGTAATCAGTGTGTACCGATAATATTCAACATAAGTGGAAGGATGCACACTTATACTATAAACTATGAGGAAAAACAGTGGTGCGGGTCTTCGTGGATGGCACTATCTATAAACATGCTAATGGTTATCGTAAATAAACTGACATAGATATAGAGCTAACAGAGTCATGAATTATGTTATCAGTTGGTGGAACTGTCTCGCGCTCAAGACATAGAAGCTGGTGATGGCACTACTTCAGTTGTTGTGATTGCTGGTGCTCTCCTTGACTCTGCTGAGAAACTTCTCCAGAAGGGCATCCATCCAACTGTTATATCTGAAGGATTCCAGAAAGCTTTGCAAATAGCTTTGCAGGTAAATATTCTCAGTAATTTTGAAATTAATAAAAGAGTTTAACAGCCATCAATATATTGATTAACAACTATTGTTGGTCTTATCTTTTGTAGCTTAGCTTTAGGTTTTGCTTACATTGATCCTTGTGTGCATAAATTGTTTGTGTTGTGTGAATTTGTTTGTGTGCCAGGTGTAATGCAGCATCAGTTGAATTATAATATTTTATAAAAAACACTACAAGCTTTGCTCATCTTCCAACTCAGGGTTAATTGAGTGAGCTTAATGATGTTTAGGTACTATTATAATAACATGCAATTTTTTTTTTATTACAGGTGGTGGAAGGCATGGCCACCCCAGTTGACTTAACAAATGAAGATGCAATGTTAAAGGCAGCTGCTACTTCATTGAATTCAAAGGTTGTTTCACAGCACTCCACTATCTTGGCCCCAATTGCAGTACAGGCCATCCGTGCAGGTGAGGAAGTGATAAATACATCTTTAATATGTGTTATAAATATAATGTAATTGCTGCGGTGGGTTGAGTGGTTTTTAGTAGTTTCTTGCTACACAAAAATTGCAAATTCGAATCCCGACTTTACCAATGAGTTTTTCTGAACAACAATGAAGAAAAAAATCAAGAAGAAACTGCATATGTTTAATATTTTATACTGTGCCACTAGTACTTATCACTTGTATCTGGTCGCCAAGAGTTTCAATCCCCAATGCCTTTAATTATATATTTTTTACACATATCGCCTTGCCAAAATGATTTTGTGTGTCAGTGATGGAGAGTGTGGCGGGTAGCGTGGGCGCCCGCGTGGACTTGCGCGACGTTAAGGTGACTGAGCGCGTGGGCGGCACCGTGGAGGACACCGAGCTGGTGCAGGGGCTGGTCATCCCGCACCGCTCCGCCAATGTCAACGGACCACACCGTATTGAGAAAGCCAAAGTGGGACTCATACAGTTTTGCATTTCCCCACCCAAGACCGACGTAAGTACATGCATATGCCTGGGCGAAATTACACCTTCTATTATAGACTTCTATGGACCAAACCTGTGCCATTAATTTCGAAAGTTGAATAATTTACTAAAAAAGTAAGATAGTTACATCAGAAACGGCCAAGTTAAATATTGTGTTGATAAACTTAATTTCATTACAATGAAATTAAGTTTATGACACCAGACAGCAATATGAGCATCTTCATAATAATCAGTATGTCTCCCAGTTCTACACAATTAATTAAAATTTTGGCATAGACTTCTAAGTTTTAAATTTAAACTTTAAACATGTGTGTGGCGCAGAATGATTAGATTATATTTCATTATTTGTTTGTAAACCAGCCATAAAGTTGTTTAAAAAACCTTATACCATGTGAGTACATTATTCAATGAATGCTCTTAATTGGCCCACACACACTTTAATCGAAATTAAAATTAATATACCCTATAATAGGGGTGAATTTTCTATCGGTTCTCTACAGGTAATTTAATGGATAATCAGTTAATATGTTTAATGATATTGTTGTAGATGGATCACAATGTCATCGTGTCAGACTATGCTGCCATGGACCGGGTATTGAAAGAAGAGCGCCAATATATTTTGAATATTGTGAAGCAAATCAAAAAGGCTGGTTGCAATGTGCTTTTGGTTCAGAAATCTATTCTACGGTGAGGATTTAATATGATTATATTTAATATGATTCATTATATGAACAATAATGCCTATCTAAATTATTTTAAAGGCAGACAATTTTATTTATCTTTTTATTTACAGTGATGCCCTCAGTGATCTAGCTGTTCACTTCTTGGACAAAATTAAAACGATGGTGATTAAAGATATTGAGCGCGAAGACATCGAGTTTGTGTGCAAAACCCTCGGCTGCCGCCCAATCGCCTCCCTGGACCACTTCACTGCTGAGAACTTGGTCAACGTCGATCTCGTCGAGGAGGTCAACGAACCATCAGGCAGATACATAAAGGTATGTTCATACGCATGTTAATAAATAAAGATATCCTTTACAGTATTTAAAAAGGAGTCATGTTATACCTACTAAATATTATAAATGTGAAAGTTTATGAGGACGTTTCATGTTTGGTTCTCTTTCAGGCAAAAATTACTGAAAGGAGTTGATTAGATAGGACATGTTTTGTTTGTGAATAAAAATTACCATTGAAATTAAATTATTATATGCATGTTGCTGGTAAATAAAATACAATGATTTGTTCGCATTTCAACTACATGAATAGTTTGTGTAATGTGTATAGATGACTGGTTGCTCTACGGGAGGACGCACGGTGTCGGTGGTGGTGCGCGGGTCGAGCGGCGCTGTGGTGGCCGAGGCGGCGCGCTCGCTCCACGACGCGCTGTGCGTGGTGCGCTGCGTGGCGCGGCGGCCGGCGCTGCTGGCGGGCGGCGGCGCGCCCGAGGCGGCGGCGGCGGCGGCCCTCGCGCGAGCCGCTGTGGCCGCGCCCGGCGCGCACCACTACTGCCTGCGGGCCTACGCTGACGCACTCGAGGTGGTGCCGTCCACCTTGGCCGAGAACGCGGGCCTCAACCCCATCGAGACTGTGACGGAGCTGCGCGCGGCACACGCTCGGGCTGCCGAGACGGGCGCGTATAGCGGCGCGGGCGTCAACGTGCGCCGCGGCCGCGTCACCGACATGCGCCAAGAGCACGTGCTGCAGCCGCTGCACGTCACCGCCTCCGCGCTCGCGCTCGCCACTGAAACCGTGCGCGCCATACTCAAGATAGACGATATCGTAAGTCACTGTTAATTTAACTGCATGCTTCCAACTGTCTGCTGTCTTTCAATTTATCAATAGATTGCCCATCAGAATTGACTGCTTAACGTGTTCTTAAAGAAATATAGAAAAGATAAAACTTCATATGAACTCTGTACAAGAGGAGCAATTCATTACCACATATGCACGTTATACACGTCGTTGCACTTTTACATGTGTAAATAGCGTTACGCGTATGGGCCGAAGTAGTTTCCCTAGGCTCATCAATGTAATTTCGAACAGGGTTTTAACTGATTTGTCTTTCTGTTTCAGGTTAACACACTCAACTAATATATTGAGTCAAGATCAATTTGAGTTTATAATAAAGTATTAACTCTCACAAAACATTACTAAATAAAAACTAGTAAGCAATAAGCAATCATAGCTTAGTACTCTCCTTTTTCTCTGTTTAAAAGCCTATTATTTTCCTTAACGGGAGTATCTTTGATTTTTTGCTCGTTCATAAATTATATTTTATTTACTTTACCCAATATTGCGCCTATAATATAATTTATAGATTGTCTTCTCGCCATCTGTCGCGTTGGCACCTAATATACCTCTGGCGGAAAGTGGGTGTGTGGGTATTACCTATACACCTCTGCCTACCACTTCGGGGACCCTTGTGGGAAGGCGTGAGGATATATTATTATTATTATAATATAAATTAATTCATAACGTAAAATACTTTGTGATGTTACAATGAGAACAATCTTGTTTACTAATTTTACACGACTAGTGCAAATATGTCGGCTTTTAGTTTTTACCCACATGGTATTAATTTAACAATAAATAATACAATATTAGAATATAGTTTTATTTGTAACTTGTGTGGGATGATGAGATTACAAGTGTCAGAAATGCTTGCCATGAGCCCCATGTTATATCATGTTCTCCTTTCCAATGGAAAAATACCAAATGCTTGTGGTATGTGTGATTTCTAATCAACAAAGTCGGAAGATGTTTGCTGCCGCGGGGTCCGTTAGACGCCTTCTTAATTTCTTGCCTATAGACGCTAAAATTGCGCTACTCCAAGCATTGCTCCTTCGTATCCTTGACTATGCTGAGGTCAGCTATTTTGACCTTACCGAGGATCTGAAAAAACTTCAGCGCCTTCAAAATTTTTGCATACGGTTCGTATTTGGGTTATGCAGATATGAATTTCGCCGTTTCGAAATACTCATATCCCATCCCTTCTTTACAAAACTTTGTTTGATCCTAGAGCCCACTTATACTTCAGGAACGTTTTGAATTTCTTTTCTCCAACCTACCCGACAAAACCAGGGAACTTATCCTTTAAGCTCCTACCTTCACCTCTTCTTCCTATTCCAAGTCTTACACTGCGCAAGCTGTCCGTTTCTGGAACTTGCTGCCACAGAACATCTGACTAGCTAAGATATTAGACTCTTTCAAGAAGCTTTTATTTGAACACTATTTCTCTTTATAACTTGTACATCTTTACTAATATTATAAATGTGAATGTAAGTTTGTTTGTTACGCTTTCATGTAAAAACTACTTAACCGATCATCATAAAACTTTGTACACATATTCTTGGAGGTATTAGTAAAACATAGAATACTTTTTAATGAAAAAAAAAACATTTTTACGAAAGATAAAAAAGCCGTCCACGCCGACGAAGTCGCGGGCACAGCTAGTGTAGGTATATTTATGTATATAAAGTAGGTATATGTTTCGTATTTATATTATAGTAATTGTGTATATTTCATCCACTCAACTTTCACACCTTCCTTTTTTCTCTGGGTTGCCAAGAAGAAATTGCTTTTGCTATAAGGCTGTCTATTGTGACTATTACACATTATTTGTTTTTGTCATCCTATTTGTTTTGAATATGTGTATGTCTACAAAAAGAATATATTAATATAATTTAAATTTATTGATGGTGAAAACCAGTTGACAACCTCGGAACTCGTTTATGGACATCTGATGATTATCTTTGATACGGGTGTATCTGGTTTGCCGCCTTGATGTTTGTCTTGATGGCGGAGGGAGCCTTGGGCAGCGTAGGTGGCGCAGGCCCTAGCGGTGGGGCGCGCGAGGGCCCCATCCCCGCCGAGCCGGCGCCCAACGCGCCCAGCCCCAACCGCAGCCCCTTACCGGTGCCCACGGCGGTAACCAAGGCATGCGTGTCGGCAATACTGTGTGTTGGTTGCATGCCTACAAAAAAAATACATTTAGGGATTAATTTCCCTTTATTTATGTAATTTAACTTAACTAAAAATGTTAGCAAGTCATTACTTATATGGTAAGTAGTTAAAGGAAAGGTGAATGGGGAGGCTCTAATGTTAATGAATAACTAGCCTATCCATGTGCATGCATGAAAGAGCATTTACTTTTGATGAACCTATCCAATGTACTGTTAAGTTTTTGTTTCAGCTTTATTAATTAAGCATATATTGTGTCTGTGACACAATTATCAGCATACTGTCAAGAAGAATAGGAGGCAAGACAGCTTGTCCCTTAAAGGATGACATTTGGCCTAGAGTGTAACATTGATAGCCAAAGGCTACCCAACAGGCAACTCAAGTTCTTTGGTCAAGACAATATTTAGAAAATGCCTCATAGAAATGCTCAGCTTGATGTGAAATTTGCTAATCACTTTCAAATAAAAAAAATTATACACCATGAGCAACACATTGCTCAACTAGTTTGCTTTTATGTGTAATTTATACAAACCTGCTGATCTCATAGATTCTCCTTCCCAGTCTTCTCTTCCTTTAGAAATTATTTCCCATACATGATTTACTACTTTTGTAAATTGTGCCACTTGCTTCTGTAACAAAAGTTAAAACAAGTGTATTCTTTCAGCATTTTTAGAAAATATTTTGATTCAATTAACCAAAAAAATTGTATATGTAAATAGTTAAAATTGTTTAATATGTATTACATCTAACAAGGATAATTACAAATTCATATCAACTTCAAAATATGCTTTATCTATCTGTTTATGTCACAGAACAAAGAAAGTTTTTATTATTCCGTGGTTTATATACATATACAAAATATCAACTGTTTCTACCTCTTATGTTTGTAGAGTGAAACCAAAACTGGTTTCATTTGAAAGGCAATAGGATTGTTATAAGCCACAAAATAATTGATAAAATATATGTAATGTATATGAGTAGCACCAAAAACAATGCTTGCACCATATTCCCTATTTCATGATTTTATTGGGTAAGTAAACTTTTACAGCAATATGATTTGATAGGGTCAAATCAAATAAAAAATGTACTATACCTGAGCTGTATCATAACTCAGAGATGTGGCTTTGTGATTGAACTGCTGAAGACGTTGCTCTGCTTGAGGTTCTGGCTTGGTTCTCAGCAAGTCCGGAACCAAGTCATGTGTACAGGCAGGAACTCGGCCCTCAGTAAGTCGTGCTAATGCCTCATCCCGTTCACAGCCAAGTTGTAAAGGAAGAACTATCCGTGACCTTAAAGAAGCAGCTTGTTCCGCTTGTAAAATTTTACTCAGACCAGTTAACTGGAAAACAAACAAGGTTCACTTAAACTATGAATTATGTTAAACTAATTTGTAAAACTTTCATTTTACATACTAACATGACCCGACAAAATAGCATAATTATCGAGAAATGTCGGCCAGTTAATTGTTTCGTATTCCGTTTCCAACTTTGTGATTAATGCTTGAGTTGCAATTTTTAGATCATTAACTCTGTTTAGAATTGCCTGTATGGTAGCTTCTAACTGCTTTTCTTCCCTTTGTTGCATATTCATTTTGATATAACTTATGCTTACAAATGATTATAAATCGTTATGGTTATCGAGTAACGCGAAAATAACATCTGATCTGAGTCTGATCTGACCAATTTTAATAATAATAATTTTACATAGTTTGACTGCAAGCGCTAAGAAGCTTGACATTTCATTTTTCGTTACCATACACTAGGGATTTAAAAAAATAATAAATTTTTATTTTAATCGATTATTATTTTCTTATCATCGATTTCTTATAAAACGATTATATTAATTATGTGTTTAAATCTATTTTCAGAAACAGTCCGTATCTTTTATTTATTTTATTAAAGTACACCTACAATCTACAAAGTTGGAAATTAAAAACTAATATTAATAGGCATACACAACACTTTTATATATAACCTGTTACATAATAAAAAAAAATTTATGATATTGAGAAATATATTTTTGCTTATCTATGAACACTATTTAGATTTTTTTTTACTAAAGAGTATGTGAAATATTTTTTAGACTGTACGATGAGGGAGCTCCCTTGGCACCGAAATGAGTATCTTAGAGATAATGTAGCTGCTGTCGACTTTATCGTTTATTACTTTAAGCAAAAACGGTAGCGGAGAGAATGCCATTTGAAAAATGACAGTCTTTTATCAAAATGTATTTCTATGAGAAATTCCAGAAGATTTGTTAGCAAGATGCCTAGTAAAAGGGCGTTGGATACTCTCAATTCTAAATTTTTACTAAAATAAATAAAACTTTAATAGTACTCAAATTTGTATCTTCAATGCTATTTGGTTTACTAATTCCTTACTTTGAAATTTTAAAGGAACATTGCCTTTGATTTTTAATTTTGTTTTGACTTGTTTTTTTATTTATATAATAGTTTTTTTATCCTCACGCCTTCCCACAAGGGTCCCCGAAGGGGTAGGCAGAGGTGTATAGGTAATACCCACACACCTACTTTCCGCCAGAGGTATATTAGGTGCCAACGTGACAGATGGCGAGTCCATCGCCGTTACTCCAGCACGACTATACATACGCCTTTGAATTTCTTCTCAGACGTATGCAGGTTTCCTCTCGATGTTTTCCTTCACCGTAAAGCTCGTGGTGTGTTTAATCACTGTACTTAAGTTCAGAAAAACTCATTGGTACAGTCGAGATTCGAACTTGCGACCTTTGCGTCGCAGGCAACAGCTCGAACCACTCGGCCACCACGGCTCTTTGTAAAAAAGTTTTAATTTTTTTGTAAAAATAGATTTTTGAGAAATCGATTTATTTTGAATAAAAGAAAAATAGATTTTTATTTAATCGATTCTTTTTCAATAAACTTACCCTTCAATAAACTTCCCTACCATAAACTAAAGAAGAAAAATTGTGATTTGGTACTCTTTTTTGTTAATATTTATTATTGATTAGGGAATTTTATCTTTTGGTCAATTTTAAAGTAGAGAAGAGAGGTAAGTTAAAAGAGGCAATAATATGCGAGGCACGTAGCCTTTCTATGGAATCCATGAAGTCGAAGTAATTTTAACTGCCGGTCTCCAGGCCGAAAAATTAAAAAGTTATATATATCTTTACGCCTTTTCACAAGGTTTCCCGAAGATGAGGTAGACCTTTTGTAGGTGTGTAGGTAGTACCCACATACCTTGAGCCAGAGCCGAGCCTTTTAGCCGTGGTGGCCGAGTGGTTCGAGCAGTTGCCTGCGGCACAAAGATCGCAAGTTCGAACCCGACTGCACCAATGAGTTTTTCTGAACTCAAGTACAGTAGGTCACACCACGAGTTTTACGGTGAAGGAAAACATTGAGAGAAAACCTGCATATGTCTGAGAAGCAATTCAAATCAGGCGTATGTATTGTCGTGCTTGAGTAACGGCGACGGATTCGCCATCTGTCACGTTGGCACCTAATATATCTCTGGCGGAAAGTGCGTGTGTGGGTAGTTCCTATACACCTTTGGGTAGTACCTATACCTATACACCTACTACCCCTTCGGGGACCCTTGTGGGAAGGCGTGAGGATATTGTTTTATTATTTATAGTATGTTTCTCATTTTACAACGCACAAACTATTATACTGTACTGATGTGAATATGATTGTAAATAAATAATAAACAAAAAAATGTGTTCTGTAATGCCCATATGCGTCACCATCTTTTAAGCGTATTTTAATTTAACCAAATAAGTATACGTTTATCGTTATAATCTATACTCACCATGAGAGGAGCATAGATAACTAGATTACAACCTACAAAGAATATCAGACCTGTATGTAGGTACCTACCAATAAATACAGATGATAGTGATGATACTAAACAGGTCATTCTCGCTCCGGCCGCCGTACCGAGCAGACGTGTGCTCCCACCGCTCCCGCGCTCTGCGCCCGCTACGACCGGCAGAAGCCACACCCGCCGCTACGCAAATCGCCACGCGTTAGCTAGCCGCTACGCACCGCACGTGGTGATTGTTGGTCGCCTTTTTCAAGGCAACAACAATCACAATTCTTGTTTCTCGACAATAATATTTGTCCCCTTCTGGGAAAATCCACAGTTTCGTGGTCATTCGGTGGAAACCAAACGGTGCCAACGAAACCGAGTGGGGCGCTGCCCCGTTGCGCTCTTAGCCTTGCCCCTTCAGGGTAAGGCTACAAACGGACGGGACCAGGTTCACCGGCCTTGGGGTCTACCCTAGTCGCGCCTGGTCATCACCCACCGCCCACCCTACCTATTCCTTACCTCCTATCCTCCGGTGTTAGTTTGGGCACTGTCCACGGACTAGTGCTCTCTACACCGGAACTGTCAGGGACCCGCTGCACAATAAGACTGGCAGCGGGAATACAAGCTTAGGGCTCACTCCATAGGCACACTCACCTCCCTGTCTACACCCGACAGGGAGGGTTCAGTACACACCCCCGGGTCAACCCCCCGGCGATCGGTCTCCTAACGTTTAAGTCACCAGGGGTTTCTTTGCGTGTTTCTTCCCCTGGGCGACCGCGCCTCGAAACACGTTTCCCTTGCCGGTTTGCCTTCCCACGTCTGCATCCACCATGTCCATAATAACGGACCCCCAAGCCTCACTGGCTTTTCTCGCGCGGCTCTTAGAAGCCGTGCCCACCCTCCGACGTCAATATGACGAATACACCCGCGATGTAAACGCGGGTACTCCCACTGCCGAGGCGACAGCAGCGCTCGACAAGAGCGCCATCATTGCCGTCACAAACGAGGCCAACAAGTCTCAAGACTCACCCTTGTCCCCCGAATCCGTCATTGTGGACTCCGAAATGGAGTCACTGCATTCCGAGTCGTCCGAGGGCTCCTCAGACGAATTTACGCACGTCACGGGCTCCAAGAAGCGCGCCAGACGCGCTAAAAAGAAGGAGGCTTCAACCTCACCTTCCCCTCCCACTAAAGCCCCCAAGACCGTGCCCGTGCCCTCCGCACAGTCCTCCTCGGTAGCCCCCTCCCTGGCGCCCCCTCTCCCGCCCCACACGCCTCTCCGGAAGCCGAAGCCACTCAGGCTAGCCGGCTTTCCCCCGTCCCGCGACCCACGCGGCCCTCCTCGAAGAAGGAGCGCTCGTGTCCCCCCGTTTTCGTCCACACAAAGGCCAAGTGGACGGAAATCTCCGGTTGGTGCCAAACCAACCGCATAAATTTCACGCGCGCTACCGCCACCGCCGAAGGCATTAAGGTGCACCTCCCAAACTCGACCGATTTCCGAGCCTTCACGAAACTCCTGCAGGCCAGAAGTGTGGAATACCACACTTATGATCTGCCGGAGGACCGTTTACTCCGGGTCGTCATCCGCGGCGTCCCTTGTGAAATCGACACAGAGTCGATCAAAGAAGACCTCAAGGCTCAGAATGTCGCAGTGAAGGAAGTGCACCGCATGCACCGAAAAAATGCCGGAGAGGCATTTAACATGGTCCTCGCCATCTGCGAGAACTCCCCCGACGGTAAAGCCGTCTTCAAAATAAAAACCATATGCCACCTGTCTGGCATAAGGGTTGAAACCCCCCACAAGGGCGGCCCTATAGGGCAGTGTCACAACTGCCAATTATACGGTCACGCTTCGCGTAATTGTAACGCAAAACCCAGGTGCGTCAAGTGCCTGGGTGATCATGGGACGAGTGATTGCTCGCGCCCTAAGGACCGCACACTCGCCGAATCGCCCCCTAGCTGCGTGCTATGCCGCCAGGAAGGCCACCCGGCCAATTACAGGGGCTGTCCCAAAGCCCCCAAACCCAGACCGGTCGTGGTTAAGAGGGCAGCGGCCCGCGAATGGCGTAACGCCCCCCCCGCGCAACCCGCCCCGCCTCGACCTTCCCCGTGGAGGGTCCTCCCTCCGAGGGACTTCCCACCCCTCCCACAAGCGTCCCCCTCCGTCCCTTCAGCGGCCTCGAGCCAGCATACTCCACCTCTGCCGTCGCCCTCCACCGCCAAACCTCAACAGCCCCAGCCCCAGGCTGCTGCTCCCCCGCGTAGACCCCAGGCGGTCCAGCCCACTTCCTCCCCCTCTGAAACCTCCGCCAACATGGCATTCCTGGCGGATCTTTTCTCCACCGTCAACCTCTCAAGGGTTAACGAGATGGCACGAAGCCTCAGGGCCGTCCGGAAGGACCCTCTGGCCCTCCTCAAGGTGCTCGGCGACTACGCCGATGTATCGGAGTCCCTGGCTACCTTCTCGTCCAACCAATAATGGACTCAAACGTAAGCAGCAGAATCAAACCCCGATCACTTTCAATTGGCTACTTTAATGCCAACGGCATTCACAGCCAAAAGGAAGAGATCGCCGCGTTCCTCCGCGACAACAATATCGACGTTTTCTTAGTGCAGGAAACCTTCTTGAAACCATCACACCGAGACCCTGGAATTGCAAACTACTGTGTAGTTCGCAATGATAGATCTCGATCCGCCCTCGGCGGTACTTTGATCTATTACAAGAGGTCCCTGCACTGTATCCCGATCCAACCGCCAACCCTCTCCCACATTGAGACCTCGATCTGTCGATTAGGAATGACCGGCCATCAGCCGATCACGATAGTCTCTGCATACTGCTCCCCAGTTAACTCAACGGCCGATATCAAAGCTGATATCAAAGCCCTCATCAACCTCAGTAACTCGGTTATTATCGCGGGCGACCTGAATGCCAAGAGCGATGCTTGGAACAGCCACTCACGAAATAACAGAGGACGCCAATTGGAGGACCTCAGCGGGCTCCTCCAATTCGACGTCATTGCACCTATGCATCCCACCCACTACCCTGAGAACATCAACCACCGACCGGACGTACTAGACATTGCGATCCTCAAGAATGTAAACCTCCGTTTGCACTCGTTGAGGTCGCACGACGAATTAGATTCCGACCACCGACCTGTGACCTTAGCGCTCTCTCCCCGACTAGGCCCCCCGGACTCAGGTCAGCCCCCGCCTCAGAAAAAGATAACAGACTGGAGAAAACTGGAGGAACTCCTCAAGTCCCCTTCATCTGTTCACTTAGATAGTATCCCGCCCCTCATCGAGTCGGCAGCCGACACTCAAAAGGCGGTCGATTCCCTCACAGCTCACGTACAGTCAGCCGTGGACGCCTGTTCACGGCAAGTTCCGGTGATGGAAGACCATCGCTGGAAACTTCCCGACGACGTGCGTGAACTGGTGACGGAAAAGAACGCCGCCCTCCGAGCTCACAGAGTTCACCCGACTGAAGCGAACCGCACCTTTCTGAGGTCACTCCAGCGCAAGCTGAGATACCGCATGAAAGACCTGCGAGACGCTCGCTGGAACAAGTTCCTAGGAGAACTTGAACCGAGTCACTTGGCCTTCTGGCATCTCCAACGAAAACTCAAATCGGACAAAATCTCGTCCATGCCTCCACTCACTCGTTCAAATCAAGGGCCCGCCTTTGACGACGACGAGAAGTCCGAGTGCCTGGCCGACAGTCTCGAGGCTCAATGTACGCCCAGCACCTTGCCGGTAGACCCGCGCAATCTCGATAAGGTGGAAGCCGAGGTCGAAAGCAAACTATCTCTCCCACCCTCTGAAAACCCAGACCACCCCATCGCCCCAATCACGGCCGACGAAGTCCGGAAAGTGATCAAGGATCTACACCCCAGGAAAGCCCCAGGTCCCGACGGGATCACTAACAGAGTTATTAAACTCTTCTCTCCTTATCTCATAGTTTTGCTCACTGCCATCTTCAATGCCGCACTGAGCAATAACTTTTTCCCCCAATCCTGGAAAAGTGCAACGGTCATAGGTATTCCCAAGCCAGGGAAACCCAAGACCGAAGCCTCCAGTTATCGCCCCATCAGTCTCCTCAACGTCCTTGGCAAGATTTACGAGAGACTTATTTACAATAGATTAAAGAGTTTTGCAGACTCTAAGAAAGTCATACCTGACCAACAGTTCGGTTTTCGAACCAAACACTCCTGTGTCCAACAAGTCCACCGTATAGTGGAAGACGTCAGTAGCGGCTTCCAATTCGGTTATACCACGGGTATGCTCCTCTTCGACGTGGCGAAGGCATTCGACAAGGTCTGGCACAACGGCTTAATATACAAGCTGTACCAGTTGGGCGTGCCGGACCGTCTAGTACGCATAGTACGGGACTTTTTGTCTAACCGATCCTTCCGCTACAGAGTCGAGGGCACACTCTCTTCCCCCCATCCCATACGAGCAGGAGTCCCGCAAGGCTCTGTGCTCTCGCCACTCCTATTCACGCTTTATACCAGCGACATTCCCCTCCATAGACGAGTTAAAAGCGCTCTATTCGCCGATGATACGGCTATCTACTACAAAGGTAGAACTCCCGAGGGAATTCACGACAACCTCCAATCCGCGGTCACAGCCCTAGGGCGGTGGTTCCGGAAATGGAGAATTGAAGTGAACCCCACCAAAAGCGCAGCCATTCTATTCTGGAAAGGCCTCGAACGCCCACGGATAGCCCCCATCACCCTCTTCGGCAAACCCATTCCATGGGAAGAAAAAGCCAAATACCTGGGTGTGATCCTTGATCAACGCCTTTCTTTCCGTCACCACGTAAAGGCGGTACGCGCGCGAGCCGCCTTCGCGCTCAGTAGACTTCACAGCATGTTGAATGCACGAAGTAAACTCTCATTGAAATCCAAGGTGAGGATTTACACGACGTGCATTCGACCAATCATGACATATGCGGGTGTAGTGTTCGCACACACTAGCAAGTCAACACTCAACCCCCTGCAAGTGCTCCAAAGCCGGTTTCTCCGGAGAGCCACAGGTGCCCCGTGGTACATGCGTAATAGTCAACTCCACGTTGACCTCAAAGTCCCAACTATAAAACAGTTTTTGAAAAAACTGTCCAAACGTCATTTCGATTCTGCTGTAAACCACCCCAACCCCCTCGTCGTATCGGCCGCCCGATACACTCCTTCCCTTATCTCGAAGATAAGGCGTCCAAAACATGCCGTCATCGAACCGGATGACGACATAACGGTCCTCCAGGACGCCCGACAAAAACATACCAACACTACACAAAACCGACCACTGTTCCGTCCTCGCCGGCGAGGCTCGACGCGAATAAGCCGTAATGTTCCCCCCCGACCCCCGCCGCAAACGCCGGCCCGCGCCGAGCCAGACGCGCAAATCCCGCCCCCAAATAATATTTAAATAAAATTACCAGTCCAGCCCAGCTCCCTTGCTCGCGATCCAGCAACGCCCTAAGCCGAGGTTCGTACCCCACAGTGGGTGCCCTTAGCTGTGTTGCTTAGAAATAAAGTGCCTGGCTGGAGGCCTAGGTCTCGCCATTGACCGGTTAAGTAGCAAAAGTTCCCGGAACGCACGCTACGAGAGACAATACAAAAAAAAAAAAAAAAAAAAAGATACTAAACAAGCTGTCAAAACTTAGGGAATGGAATGGTATATCGTTTCGTAGTGAGTGATAATTCATATTAATATCAAAACATTATGATATAATTTACCGGTAGTTCCGTGGTTGGACTTCGTTATTAAGACTAGGAAACATAAACTACATAATAATAACGACACCATTCCAGTGAATAAAATGATTCACGGTTTTATGGTTTATTGAAAAACTGATATATTTTTTTTAACATTTTAGACAAGGAATTAACATCAGAGTGTGAGAATTATATGATAAAGGTATAGGATTGTATAAGCAGATATCTGTGGTATCAGTCCAGCAATGGGAGCAGCGAAAAACATATAAGTAATAACATACTCAGTAATGCTTTCCAAGCAGGGAATTTTGTTTCTATACACAGTGAGAAACAATTGTCATAATTAGTGTTTTTTCTGACCAGCTACTTACTCCTATGTTACATTACATACTTTTTTAAGTCTCTGCTGACTATGGAAACTATTAATATTAGTGAGAATTCATCAACACAAGAAATGAGTGACGTTAATATACCTGTTACGAATGTGTGTACACCAGTAAACAGAGTCGTGAGCAGTAGTAATGTGGTCTCATCCCACCCTCGTATTGTTGGGGATGTAGCACTGACACCTACACCCCAACCCGTCAACCCACACTCTTCCTTGACTTCAGTAACCCCTATGACCAGCAGTGGAACAAACCAGGCTAAGAACAGTATAAAATTACAGTAAGTTCATTATTATTATACTCAAATATTACAGCCGTGAGCCGTGGTGGCCGAGTGGTTCGAGCAGTTGCCTGCGACGCAAAGGTCGCAAGTTCGAATCCCGACTGTACCAATGAGTTTTTCTGAACTTAAGTACAGTGATTAGTCACACCACGAGCTGAACGGTGAATGAAAACATCAAGAGGAAACCTGCATACGTCTGAGAAGAAATTCAAAGGCTTATGTATAGTCGTGCTTGAGTAACGGCGATGGACTCGCCATCTGTCACGTTGGCACCTAATATACCTCTGGCGGAAAGTGGGTGTGTGGGAATTACCTATACACCTCTGCCTACCCCTTCGGGGACCCTTGTGGGAAGGCGTGAGGATATTCAAATATTACAATGTTTCACAAACAGATGAGAATGTGAAGAGTACTTGAAAGTGAGCAGGTATGAAAAGACTGACGAATTTGGATGAAACGAAAGAGGTATGTATGATTAGAGTGAATTGGTGCTTTGCTCTCTCCCTACCCTGTTAAAGCCTTGTAAATGCATTAACACACACACACTCGTACACAAATAGAGACTTTAAATGTTTCAGGAACTGTGTTTCTACGGTAAATCTTGGCTGTGAGTTGGAATTGTTAGACATATATTGTAGAACGCGCTTCTCAGAGTATAATCCTGCAAGGTTTCAGGGTGTAGTAATGAAAATCCTTGACCCACGTGCTACTGCTCTTGTATTTCGGTAAGACATTCACAGCTTTGATTTTTGGTTCCCTAATTTTTTTTTACTGTTTTACTATATACTATAATTATTTTTTATAGGTCTGGAAAAATTGTCTGCACAGGTGCAAGAAATGAGCATGATTCTTATATTGCTGCAAGGAAATTTGCAAGAATAATCCAGAAGCTGGGTTTCCCTGTAAGTTACAAGATTTTTAGATTTTATCATGTGTGTTTATTGTCTTCAAACTATGAATAACTGGTTGTGCCCCACTGGTTTTCCTGCGTAAAATGACTAATATAATAATCCTCATGGAATTAGTTGGCTGCTCTTTAGATGGGGACAAGGCTGAGGATGCGGGTTGCTCAGTGATGGCAATACATGTGAGATTATACACTGTAAGGACATATCTCGAAATATAGTACTTAATAAAATAGAAAATAGTTGTATCATGCTTATTCAGCCAACAATACAACTGAATTTTAGAAGGTTTTGTTGTAATTATGTAGTAATAAACCAAAGTAATAAATAAACCAAAAACAAATTAATTTAAATTATTTTGGACTTTCTGAATTTGCTTCAGTTTTATATCCCAAATTATCAACACATGTGCACTTTGAATATAAAATCTTTCACTGCTCTTTTTATCAGCAGACTAATCTTGCTTGGTATTGAAATCTCATGTGCGCCCATACTGAGTAACGACAGTAATCGCTCCTGTCCCCTATATCACACCCCTCACATACCTAAGGAGTATAATAACTAAGCTTTTTCGGTGCCTAATTTCATCCAGTTCCTTTATGTAATTTTTTCATGATAGAGGAACAAACGTCCTCACAAAAGCATAAATACGCAAATAATGCAATTTTCCATTGAATATATAAGAATATAATTATTATATATGCACTTTGTAGAATTCCGAATCATAGGTCTAACTCTGAATTCCTAAGTACAAAATAATACTTCATTGGTATTCTTACAGGCAAAATTCTTAGAATTTAAAATCAACAACTTCATTGCAACAGCTGATTTAAGGTTTCCCGTGAAGTTGGAAGCCTTGCAACAAGCCCATGGACAGTTTTCAACTTACGAACCTGAATTATTCCCTGGGCTAGTTTATAGAATGGTACGACCTAGAGTTGTACTGCTGATATTTGTGAATGGAAAAATTGTATTTACTGGTAAGTGATAAGGATTTACCTTTTATAAGTACTTACTGGTTTTGATTCAAATCATTAGAAAGATGCTCTTCTTCATGAAGGCTATTGGCATGACCCTCTGTTAGTGCACTTCCAAAGAAAATATTGTTTTACGAAATCGGGGACCTGGCGACGGAATGTGTGTATGTAAAAAAGTACAGGTAAAGCTGTGTTAGCAACATTGGACTCTTAACCACCTTAGAGCAGTGTCACTGGACTCAGTCAGAGAAGCTTCAATCCATAACATCAGTTGTGCCCTATCTCAGTATAGTCTTTCGTTTCGACATTCAAACCTTTGGATCGCATCAACCCCCAAAATCTCAAAACAATTTAGCAAATATTTTATAGCTTGAAACTAAATTAAATTTTATTTTAGGAGGAAAAAACAGAAATGAAATCAGTGAAGCACTGGATATAATTTACCCAGTCCTGAGAAGTTACAGAATAAGCTAATTGTGAGATAATAAAAACTCTCCTGTTGTAAAATATTTATTTGTATAAATTTAAGAAATATTGGACTGGAATTATTTAAAATGATTTATTATTAATTATCAATTATACTTGACTTTTAAAGTGGTCCTTTTATTTTCATGTATGTACCTTTATTTAATTGACAAGAGAAGACAGAAATTGGCAAGTTTCAAATCATCATCATCAGCCCCGTCGGGAACCTACCTATATGTTGAATTACTATAAATTATATAATATAAGTATTAGAATAAAATATAAGTAGATAGATGTATGTGTAATTTTTACGCGACAGCGGCGGCATTTTAACATTTACACTTTATTCATTTATATTCTTTACACTTGTTAATCACACGAAAACTGAAGTACCTAAACAAACAAGATAAACAACAACAAATCAAACTTTTGTCCAACTAACGAAACTTCAGTTCCCGGCGGGAATACTTGGCATTGCAAGACAAAGACGAAGCTATAAGCTAGAGGGAAATAGACATACTTTAAAAAATAATTCGGCTGTCAACAGTAGATTAGTTAATTTTAAACTAATAATTCATCGTGCTAAAATTGTACCAGAAACCGGCTGTTAATCTTAGATATTATACGTTATTTATAATAACAAAAATAGACAATCAATCTAGACAAAAACATTAAATTAAATTCATTAAACATTAATAAAGTTGTTCAAAGAAAAATTACAATTCATTTACAATATCCAAGGTCGAACAGGCCCGTGATGCCGGCGTGGTTCCAGTAGTTCGAGTAGAGCCTGCAACCCAAACATTGCAAGTTCGAATCTGTGTGAGTGAGATTTTCTTATTGTAAGCACAGTGATTAGTCGGTTAGTTATACGAGCTTTATGAAAGACAACATCGAGAGGAAACCTGCATACGACTGCAGAAGATATTCAAAAGCGTATGTATAGTCGTGCTTAAGTAACGGGTAATGAACTCGCCATCTGTCACGTTGGGCACCTAATCTGGCGGAAAGTGGGTGTTTGGGTACTACCTATACTCCTCTGCCTAACCCTTCCTATATCCTCGCGCCTTCCGCAGGCGCGCAGATATATCTTTTTCTTGTGTCCGAACTGAACGCCTGGACCGATTTTAATGTTTTTTTTTGTGTCTGCTCAAGTGGATTCGAGAACGGTTTAAATTAACAGTTGGAATCACGCTGCGATCGTGTTTCGGGAAATTATATTTTTTTCACCCAAGCGAAGCTGGGCGAGAACATTAGTCTATTACTAAATATATTATAATGTATACAATATCTAAGGCTTCACAAGGCAGGCAGGGCCACTGCTATTGACGCCACAGTAGTTTCTGTAAACTTCGCCGTGGTAGGCAATCAGTATCCAAGCAATTAAAAAGTCTAAGTTAGAACAGGCTTGCTCGGCAATTCATCTATCTGCAGAGTATTTAACATATTACTGACTACCTACTTAGAGATAAAATATTTGAGCCAAATCATATCCCGCGGGAAAATTCCATGAAGCCTAGATATGTTCCACTGCCACACCCGTCTGACACGAGAGGTTTCGATTAGATGACGCTATTATGATTCTACCAAGTCAATTCAAACGCAACAGGAGGAATCGAATCCCCTGTATTTTTCAAATGAGTTACCATGATTAAAAGCTTATTGCAACCTATTGTATTTACATCCCGGAAATAGGATTTTTTTACTAGGGCTTCTTGAGCTTAGAGGCTTGTCGCAGCGACGCTTTGTCTAGCCCTTCGGTAGCTACCCCACTGCATGGAAAAAATCATTATTCAAGTATTTTACACTTTCAGATTCGTGCATGCACTTAACTATTCCCAAGAATGCCAAAATATGTATAATATTTTAAAATTCGCTATAATTACCCAATACCTAATATAAATGTGTTTATTTCATCATATTAATTTGCCCATAAGAGTTATTATTTCTGACTGAAAAAGAAACGGTCTTTGCTTCAATATCAAAATTTAAAAAGGTAGGTAGTCTATGATCATTGTTATTTCCCGCGTATTTCTTTGTCACTTTTGTCAGGGATAATGGAAAGAACTACTGTTTGGTAGAGTGGATTCGGGTTCTTTGTTCAATTTGATTGGAATACGTTTTATACACTTTCAGTAGCTTCTAGTTTAAATCTTTTGGTGCTAGGGTACCATATTAGTTCGTCCTATTTCCATTCCTTAATGTGTGGTACCTCATTTTGATTGAAATCAAAAAACATGGTCGGGAAATCTAACAGGCTTTTCGTCCTTAAGCGAGGTGAGTCTACTTAGCTTCTTCTATAGTGTGTACGCTGAGTAATAACAAACAATGGCCTATAGTTATATACTTCTCATTGTTTAGTCCTTTGATCATTGGGACTCGTACTTACCCAGAGTAAGAGTTTAGGGTAATTTTCTTAGAACTTATTGTACAAATAACTTCAAAAGCTTTAGTTTTTAGTGGTAGTATTAGTAGAGTAGTGATGCCATTACAATTTTTCATTTTATATCCTGGGAAATCTATCTTAGCACTTGAGTGATGCAAGAGTCTGTTTTTCCCTCAGATCTAGAGGGATAGTCAAGTTCTCACAAACTTAATTAATTTGTCAGTTTATTTTCATTCTTATAATGTCATTGTTGATATTAATGTTTGTTCAAATTTCATGTAAACCTGAACATTCATGTAAATCTGAATTGGTTTCAGGCGGTAGAATGGAGGAAGTACATATTGATAAAATAACATCTAGAATAAAAAAACTTTGTTATGGATTGAATATGGACTTTGTGGATCCTGTAAGTTGTACCAAAATTAATTTATATTAATTTACACAAAGCCACCTGAATGTTGTCTTGTTAAGTATACAACATACATCACAATATATATATATATATATATATATATATATAAATATACATAACATATACATATAAATATACATTGCATGTTTTGTCAAATGAACATCAAATATATTCAACACAGGCTTTGGCATAAAACACTGACTACACTAACAAAATGTTTGATCGAATACATACCTGGCTCAAACATTCTCATAATTCCACACTATATTGCCAAAGAAATACACTAAATAAAGTTGTCCTTGTTGGACACAACGAAAAAGTTTCTCAACATTCTTACATAAGAAACATTAACTCTTATTAATTGTTAATACTTCTAGGTGAGTATTACACTGAAAGTGATAAGTGGCATTTACTCTGGAGTAACTACAGTGGAGCTTGATAACTTAGCTGCAGAAACAGCTGCTACCATGACTACTGACCATCCAGATTATGCTGTACTTGCTGCCAGACTGGCTATATCTAACTTGCACAAGGAAACTAAAAAGCACTTCTCAGGTAAAAGTTTGCACTCACCACAACTATTCCATGCTCATGCCTGCCTGCATGGGTTCCTGAAGGGGTAGGCAGAGGTGTAACTACACCCTCTTCACCTCTTCAGAAAATACTATGCCATTTACTCATCTCATTACATTCTTAAAGTAAAATGATTTAGGAATGGAGTTCTTCAAGATGGGTGTGATAAGATTCCTGCTGGGTCTGCAACGTGTTGTTTATTGATCATGTATTGCCAACCTTTAACCTCTTAATTTGTTTTCAGATGTAATGACAAGCTTGCATGACATTATCAATCCTTTCACTAAAAAGAAGACTCCCATGGTCTCCGATTACCACTATGACATCATTATAAAGAATAAAGAGAGATTGGATTCTGCAATTGTTTATGACAGAGATTTCAAATACAACTACTTTGGATTTAAGACACTAGAAAGATCTTATTTGTTGAAAATTGATAACAAGGTAGTATTCCTTCCCTCATCATTTTGCCTTAACTGCATCTTATTGATTTCCATTCCTCTTAATGTGTGTGATCGACACAATGGATTCTGATCGTAGAACAAAGCTGTTCATAGTAAATTGGAATAGGTCTTAGAGAAGCCATGAAATCATTTGTCGGATTGATTGTAATGTACTTGAATATGCTTCAGGTGGCTGAACGACCTCAGCACATGCTGATGCGCGTGTCGATAGGCATACACGGCGAGGACATAGATGCTGCTATAAACACGTACAACCTCTTATCCGAGAAATACTTCACACATGCCAGTCCCACTCTGTTCTCCGCTGCCACCCCGCGCCCACAGTTGTCCTCTTGCTTCCTGATTGCTATGAAGGATGACAGCATAGAAGGTATTTATGATACACTCAAACAGTGTGCCTTGATTTCTAAATCAGCTGGTGGGATTGGAGTTCATGTCCACTGCATTAGAGCTAAGGGAACATACATCGCGGGGACGAATGGTGTCTCCAACGGTCTAGTGCCCATGTTGAGAGTGTATAACAACACGGCCCGGTATGTAGACCAAGGAGGGAATAAGCGTCCGGGAGCCTTCGCCGTGTACTTGGAGCCATGGCATGGTGATATATTTGAGTTTTTAGATCTAAGAAAAAATACGGGCAAAGAAGAAGTTCGTGCTCGCGAGCTGTTTTATGCGCTCTGGATTCCAGATTTATTCATGAAGAGAGTTGAAAAAAATGGGGTATGGAGCCTTATGTGTCCGCATGATTGTCCCGGACTATCCGATTGTTGGGGAGAAGAGTTTGAAGCTCTGTATGAAAAATATGAACAGGAAGGTCGGTTTGTGAAGCAAGTGAAGGCTCAAGTACTATGGATGGCTATCATTGAAGCACAAGTAGAAACAGGGACACCTTATATGCTTTACAAAGATGCCTGCAATAGGAAGAGTAATCAAAAGAACCTGGGCACTATTAAATGTAGTAATCTTTGTACAGAAATTGTTGAGTACACTTCCCCAGATGAAGTAGCAGTTTGCAATCTGGCTTCCATCGCACTGAATATGTTTGTGAATGATGACAAGTCTTACAATTTCTCGAAGTTAAAGGAAGTAGCAAAGATAATAACACAAAATCTCAACAAAATAATTGATGTGAACTTCTATCCCGTGCCAGAAGCTCGCAAATCAAACATGAGGCATAGGCCTATCGGAATAGGTGTACAGGGCCTTGCAGACGCTTTTGTTTTAATGCGTATTCCATACGAAAGTGAAGCAGCTATAAAACTTAACCAACAAATCTTTGAAACCATTTATTATGGAGCTCTCGAAGCGAGCTGTGAGCTGGCTGAGAAATGCGGAGTATATGAGACCTATGAGGGCTGTCCGGCCAGTCAAGGCATCTTGCAATATGACATGTGGGATAAGACCCCTACGGATCTTTGGGATTGGGCCAAGCTTAAGGAGAAAATAAAGCAACACGGCCTCCGCAACTCGCTACTGCTCGCGCCCATGCCCACTGCATCGACTGCACAAATTCTGGGTAACAATGAATCTTTTGAACCATTCACATCGAATATTTATCAAAGGCGCGTCTTGTCGGGTGAGTTTCAAGTAGTTAATCACCACCTTCTACGCGATCTCACGGATGCAGAGTTGTGGGATGAAGACATGAAAAACCTCATTATTCACAACAATGGCTCTATACAAAACATTGACAGTATACCAAAGGAAATACGAGACTTGTACAAAACCGTGTGGGAGATATCAGTGAAAACCACTATACAAATGGCAGCCGATAGAGGGGCTTTCATTGATCAGAGTCAATCGTTTAACATTCACGTGGCTGAGCCTAACTATGGCAAACTAACATCTATTCACTTCTACGCGTGGAAAATGGGCCTTAAAACGGGCATGTATTATTTACGTACAAAACCTGCGGCGAATGCTATTCAATTCACTGTTGACAAATCCAAAGTAAAAGGCAAGGTAATGGATGGTAAAACGCAGGCCGACGAAGCCAACATGGCCGCTATAACATGCTCTTTGCAGAATAAAGACGAGTGCTTAAGTTGTGGCTCGTAATTTTTTATTTCTGAATATTAAACAAGATAAAATATTTTTACGAAGTATTTCGGATAATATTATAAGAATTTTTTTCGTAATTACATTATTAGAATTTATTGTTATATCTATCATAACTCTTATCCAAGCTGTTGTAGATAGGGGTATTTAGAGTCAGTTTAAAAAAAAAATACGTCCTAGTTAGACGCTGTATTGAAACTCATCAATTGCCTTTGTTCTGAAATTGTAAATTGTACGTATTAGGCAATATATATTGATTTCCAAAGAACTACAAGCTTCTTTAGACTTGATGTTATGGATCTGGGGTGTATGAACGTATTGAGACGAGCATTCGAACACAAAAGTTTATCCAAGAGATAGGTTAGGTGAAAGAATTGTATTATTTACCCCTGCCAATAATTATATTGGCAGGGGTAAGGAGTAATATTATATAGGGTAGGGGTAATATTTTTTTGTTTAAAGCAATTTGTATCTATTAAGATACAAATTGCTTTAAACAAAAAAATATTTATCTATATTGACAATAAATATGTATATATATATTCATTACATACATTCATTAAACCTCAGTGGCAATAGAGTTAACTTCTTAATCATGACAGTCAAAATCATGTTTTAATAGGACTCCAGACCTGTGTGCTGACAGGTTGGATCACATGTTTTTTGTACTAGGTATTGATACTAAAATAAATGGTTAAAGACTGGCTCCGACTTTTAATAAATATTACAATACACCATTGTATTGTATTTTACATTCAAATAACCAGTGAGTGGATGATTCTACACTGAGAATCCAGTTATTACAATACGAAGATACATGAAGTACACATCTCCATAAAATACGACAAAGCAGACATCCACGCCTTCCCCTGAAGGGTAGAGGTGTGTAGTGCCTACATACCACATTTCGCCGACGCCGACAGATGTCCGTCGCCGTTTCTCAAGCATGACTTTACATACATCTTTGCATTTCTTGCCAATCGTATGCAGGTTTCCTGCCTATGTTTTTCCTCACCGCAAAGCTCGTGGTGTAATAAATCACTCAACAAGTTCAGAAAAAAATCATCAGTCCAGTCGGGATTCGAACTTGCAATTATGTTGCAGGCAAGTACTCGAAACAATATGGCACCACGGCTCATCTTATAGGAGTTGTTTAATGTAAGCACCGCATCTAGTACCTCAATATATAATAGTTACCTGTACATAATGTGTAATTTTTTAACGATTAGCACAATTTATTAGAAAAACATTGCGCTTATAACATACTGATACCGACCAACAAATAATTTGATATGATTGAAAAAACAAAACGGGAATGTTCAACACTTTATTAACAGAACCCTTAGCGTACACCAGAATTACTCATTACATTTAGAAGCCACCATGGCAGCTTGACATGCATTTGAGTCAATGTTTGTAGGAAGTAAAAGAAGGGAATTGCAAAATATGAAAGATAACATTTTTAATACAAGTCAAATATTTATAATTATACAAATAAACGATCTGTAAATAGAATAAATCTGTGTCAAACGGAAGGGTGCCAAGAAGGCTGAAGGCATTGTCACGCTGCATGACAATGCTACTCAAAAAGTTTCTTGGAGACATCCTTATAAAAATGAAGAGTAGTTGAATTAATTTTACGTCTACATAATTTAGGTATCTATACAGGAATCAAATAGGACAAATTTATTGAAATAAGCTGAAAACAAGCCATGGTCTTTCTATGTAGTAGATGTGCATGGTAACCAAACCGGGCTCGTCTGCCAGGCTGTACAGGCATTCGGGGCCATTGGGCACTATCATCTGTCAATGTAAAAACAGAACCATTAATACATTACTTCTTCCCTTGTTCATGATATTATCTGAAACTAGAAACATGTAATAATTTTACCTTTACTGCCGTTGACCCTGGTCTTTCAAACCAATCCCTGGCTCCAGTTTGGGTGGTCAGTTTACCGTAAGTAATTAACCCCATAGCAATCAACTCGCCGGAATCTACCAGCGGGAACCACGGCATCAATTTTTCCGCAGAGCATTCCGTGGTACTGGACATGTTATAGTAATAATGACAACCTAAAATAAAAAAAATACAAGAATAATATTTCGAGTTTACTCAAGTCTCCGTAGTGGGTACTTATATAAGGGCAATATGATAATATTGTAATCAGAATCATGTACGTACCCATCCAAGGTATGCAAGCCTGTTTGGTAAACAAGCTGGTATCAGCGGCAATATCTTCCGCCTTGGTAGAAATTTTGATCAATTCTCCATTGAAGCCAGTCACGGAAACGAATTCTTCCTGCAATATTTTCGAAGTGTCTCGCGAAGCTAGGCGGGCTTCTTTACTTTTCTGAAGTGTCTCTTAAAAAGCAACAATAAGTATCTGATGTTAATATGACGAGCTTAGCCGGCACGGTTAATATAGGAGTGATGAATTTAAATGTGTAAGTACCTACCTGCAGACACAAAATATTGCTGTGTAGTCCAGAAGTTTTTCGTGACGCCATTAACGGTAGTTGTCCAGCTCTTGAAACCTTGAGTACTCCAATCGAATATTGAGTCTGTATAGTCGTCTTGTGGGAACTGTAGGCGAACGAAATGAGAAATATAGGTGTTTCTAAGTTTTGTTAGGGGGTAATATGTAATTGGCTAGATACATACTGATATTTGCAAACCGGCCACGTATTCAGTGTCATCGAACAGCACGCATAGAACACAGTCGTCGTAACAATACATTGTTAATTCTGTGAGGGGTCCTTCGGGTTTTTCCTTCTGTATCCATCCTTCCGATATCGCATCCGACACAGATTTTGGTATATCGTAGAAGAAATTTGTGCCCGGGCTAAGTCCCACATCGAATCTAACTGTAAGCAAGTTTTATTATGTCAGCCACGCTTCTCATTCGGTTCCAAAGCAGTTGATTTAGAACATTGCCTACATAATTCAACCGTGTGAGATGGGCAGATTAATAGACGTCAAATCACCTTTCCATCTCTTGAATAACGATACCACGTCACCTCTTCAGTCGAACCGGGTCGATATTACTTTACAAACCGCGTAAGTTCGTCAATGTTTCTGCATCCTATGGGGGCTTGCTTTTACATAGACCAATGGTATTGGGTAGGTAACAAGTCTATTGACGCGAGTTTGTCGAGCTCTTTAAGGCTCAAGATAAAGATAAAGTTTAATATAATGAATTATTACCTCTAAGACCGCCCTGCCATGCACCTGGAATAATATTTAAATAAATAATTAATACAATTTTTATTTCGCCACCCGAAGGTGCAAACTGCTACTTATAGCTGGTAGATTATTTATTAAAGAAGAAAAGACATAGCGTCAAAGCGTTCAGTTGATTTTAGAAGATTCATATTTGTTGTCTAATATTCTTTAGTATATATATCACAGTAAACTTCTTGTAAATCGCTTGATTTTCTTTATTAAAATGAAATTGTAACCGATACGTTAAATTCTAGATTAATTTTTATTCACCCAAGCGAACTGAGCCGGGATAGCTAATAGCAAAACTTACCACTAGTAGCGGCAACAGTCATAAATAGTAAAACAAGTGACTTTATAACTGCCATAACAAGTGCTTATCGTTGCTTGATAGAGAATCAATTTGGCTTGACAGTGGAAACTCTCTTATACTCTTGTCTATCTTATCCATTATAATCGTTCTCGTGCATCTCGATGTGATAGTTATCGTTACTGTAATAGCAAAGCAACAGGTTTTTATGACGAATAGATACATAATTGTGCGTAGATCATTTGAGGGTAAGATAGATAGTGCCCCGAGTGGCTGATTAAGGTAGGTATGACAGCAGGCTTGTTTTTCTTTTTGGCTCACGTTGTCCCCGAGCTAAAGCTAAAATATTACTCTTGAATAAATAATGTTGAATGAGGCCACTCCCTCAAAATATCGTGGAAAATGTTGCAAAAACTAGTCCAGAGATGTACTCGTTTAAAGAAGAAACAATTACAGGAGTTATCCCTAGGTGTAGCCGTGGTGGCCGAACGGTTGGAGTAGTTGTCTGCAGTGCAAATATTAAAAGTTTGAATCCCGAAAATATCTAAAGGAAACGTTTGAGAAGAAATTCAAAGACGTAGGTACGAGTATGTAACGAGTATGTGAGTAACAGTGATGGACTCGCCATCTGTCACGTTGGCACCTAAAATATATCTCCGGCGGAAAGTGGGTGTGTGGGTACCTACACACCTTAGCTTACCCCATCGGGAACCCTTGTGGGAAGGCGTGAAGATATATTGCAATATCACCGAGGAATACTACGGTAGCTTACTAAACAAACTTAAAGACATAGCATAGCCTAGTTACTTTTGCACGACATCGCACCAGTTAACAAGAGTGATGCTGCGATTGCTGCCTAACATAAATGCGACTTCGAAACTTTAAATCATCCAACCAATTGTTTGTGAAGTCGGTAATTTTGAAATTTGTATTTTCTTCCTATGGGTCAAATAGGTAAGTGATAACAAACTTCTGGAATATGTAGGTATTGGGGTCTAGGAAGGATATGTTAAAAAGGACAAATAATTAACTCCATTCTACTCGTAGTTAAAGTTTGGGTTAAAGGTAAAGTTTTTTTTATGGTTTATACATAGAGGTAGTACTTAATTTATTTATTTATTTAAGATATGCCAACAGTACACATAGTAATAGTGAATATGTCGTGTATTGAACAGCTGACGGGTATTGAACGCGAATAACACAAGACAGCCGCTTCCAAAAGTAAGATAGATAGTAGGTAGGTACCTATTACCTACGGAGTTGATTTTAATATTGTTGTAGGTAATTGATTTGCTAAAAACTTTAAACGATTAAATACCTAATCTGATTGATTCATGTGATTACATCTTTGTATATTTTAAAGATAACTCATTCTAGTCACCTACTAGTATATATGAAGGTGTTAGTAGATACTTAAACTAGACGAAATTTATTCCATTTAATTATGAAATATTTACAAGAAATTTAATCGTTTATTTTTATAAAATCATCATTTAATCAATAGAAGAGCTATGGTAGCCGAGGGATTCGAATACCTAGTCGCCTGAAACAAACAGATTACGTACGGGTTGTAGCTGCCAATAGTTTTTCTAAAACTTTTTACGGTGAAGCAAATCTCGTGTTTGCAGACGTTTGAGAAGTATTCAAAGATTAAGTCTTTGAATACTTCTCAAACGACTCAAACGTAGGTAGGTACAATATTATTTTACGTTCCCTTATAATACTAGTATATAATATACTAATAAGTAATATAAATGCGAAAGCTTGTGACTGCGAATGTTTGTTACTCAATCGCGCCAAAACAGCTAAAGGGATTTTTATATTACTTTCTATGCATATTTAATTCGTCAGAATATAATATTATTTATTTATAGGACGGAGCGAAAGAGGTAAGTAGATATTAAGTCTGCAGAGAACTGTCTCTCAACTCTCCCTGCCAATCCTGATAAGGACTCAGCGTGATGATATGTATGTTATTTAAAGGTAATTATAATCTTCGTGGTGGTAAACAAGCCGTAGTGGCCGAGTGGGTCGAGTAGTTGCCTGCGGCACAAAGATCGCAAGTTCGAATCCCGACAATTAAAAGGCGTATTTTGTTATATTGTAAATTAGTTTATGTTATTATTATTTTCTTTTAACATCATATTGGTATACCTACTGTAAGGATGTTAATGTGTGTGTAAATAAATAAATAAATGTTTAGTCGCTTGAATAACGGCGAAGGACTCGCCATCTGTCACGTTGGCACCTAAAATATATCTCTGGCGGAAATTGGGTGTGTGTGTACTACCTATACACCTCTGCCTATCCCTACAGGGACCCTTATGGGAAGGCGTGAGGATATAAATATTTTATAGTCTTCGTATAGTCAATACAGAGCCCCTCAAGACAAAAACAAAAACAGACAAAAAATGTCGTGAACAAGGGTGTGATTCTATAGATGAAGTGTTACGTAGGTTTGAACATAGTGATGAATATGAAGAAAGGATGACAGAAGAAAGATTGACGAAACAGATATACAATGCGACAGTGTGTGCAGAGGAGGACCACGTTCCTACTACATAGATCACTCAGCTCATAGGACACTCAAGTATGGGAACGTCAAGAATACTCGAAACAGTCGATCATGTAGGTATGAAGAGACTGATGAATGTGGACGAATCGAAATATGTATGTAAATCTAGAGGAAACTGGCGCTTCTTTCTCTGACAAACCCTTGCATACATATCACACAGCGTGATGGTATGTATGTAGATTATGTCATTGCTATGCAATGGATGGTGCAGAGTAGCTGTTGTAGCGGGTGATGATAAAATATTAAATGAAGTCTGTAATTACTATACACGAATACCATTTACTGTATAATCTGTGCTCTAGGATGCTATTATAATGCTATTATTTGTCTGTGGTAAATAAATATCTATGGCCAACTAGCTGACTTAATTAATAGTGTATCTGCATCTGCATCATTCATCTATGATCTGGCTTGCCGGAACGCGCGCACCGCTTGTAAATAACGTGTTTTCTTCAACAGTTGAAATATAAAAATAATTTGTTTTTATAAGAAATTCTATCAAAACTATCACCATGTCAAGTACATCTCAAAAACACAGGAATTTTGTCGCCGAGCCTATGGGTGAAAAGCCTGTTACAGATCTTGCAGGAGTTGGAGAAGTTCTGGGGAAGAGGCTTGAAGTTGCTGGTTTTGACAAGGTAAGATTAAGTATATCATGTTTAATTGAAGTTTTACAATATGTGTGCTTATTATAAGCATAAGTCCTCTACTATAAGATAAACATCACCTGTAATTGTTATGCAGAATTTCCTTGTTAATTTTCATGTAACATACTTAATATATGTATGGTTATTAGTCTATACCTATTAATAAGAGTATAAGACAGCTAGAATTGTTAATACAAAAGTGTATATTAGTGGATGATCCTTAATTATTGTAGGGTTTTAAGTTCAACATTGTTCAGATGTTTATGTAAGTATATTGTCTTTGTTACAGGCTTATGTTGTCCTCGGACAGTTTTTAGTACTGAAAAAAGACAAAGAATTATTTCAAGAGTGGATGAAAGAGACTTGCAGTGCAAACTCTAAACAATCAGCAGACTGTTACCAATGCTTGAAGGACTGGTGTGATGAATTCTTGTAATTTGAATTGAACCATGTTTTTTAACACATGAAAATATTTTATATAAAGTAACATTGTATGTGAAATGTAAATAATGAATATTTTATAAGTACAATTTAATAATCATCAAGAACTCAGCTGTAACTCAGCTGTAACTGATATAATGAGACAAAGTGTAAGCCTCATCTTATGTACAACTGTACAAGATATAATGCACATTATACAATGATAATTTTTTATAATTTGTTTATTTATAATTATAAAGAAATAATAAATTAAAAATATGGCTTGGAATGTAACAGTATAACCACAAGGTGTCAGACTTGATAACAGATGTAATAAGATCCCAACATGCATATTATGGTGTTGTGGAATCTTATGGAGGCGGCCTGTGAGAGAGGTTTAGCCATAGCAAAACCAACAAAATGTTTTCAATAATAATATTTATTACTTTGCATTGCACACAGTATATCAATTAAATTCATTAATCTTTCACAAAAACATACATATTTACTGATTAATGTGACAATCTCCATGCTGGCATTTGAATTTCTTATTGTGACTAAACCACATGGCTTTGCATTTATGAAGGTGATGATCATACATGGAAATAATGAAGCTTAAAATCATCTAAACTAGGCATCATAATTATCCCCAGACCCCACTAGTTGTTACTCAAATCATGCCCTGCTCATACTGTCTGCATAAATATACTGCTATATAACAAAACCAATATTAAGAATGAAAAAAACAAGACTGCCATATCTGTTCTTAACAAGACGAAATTCTACTCGGGCTGGAAATTACAGAAAGAGGCATGGTATATTTAATATAATTTTTTTAATTAACAATTGAACAATATATAAAATTAATAAATTTGTTTTGCACATGTTTTATTCGTCTACACATCCACGTTTCGTACGCACTCCTTCACGCACTTACCTTCGACCTGCGGAGAATCAGCATCAAATCAAATTGTAAAATAAAATTATTGAATTGTTACTTATCTGTTCCCGCGGAGTTACACAGGAGATTCACATCGTTATTCAATCCGTTCAGGGATATTCATAATTTAACAGTAAATAAAAGTAGCCCTTATTCAACTGTTAAGATGTGATAACGTAATAGACAGAAACTCACCCAGCTTCACTCCCTTGGTTTCGAAAGGTTTCGAACCTTCTTCCGTACTTCTATACTCTCTGCCATGGTGTGTCCGGGCTGGGATCGTTGCAAGTTTGATTTACTACTTTAGTTTAATTTGGCGTTGTGGCTGGAGGAGTGGTTAGTACTGACTAGACTGTACCAATGAATTTTTCTGAACTTAAGTACAGTATTTACTTTATTTTATTATCACACCACGCGCTTTACGGTGATGGAAAACAAAGAAAAATCCTGCATAGGTACGTTTGAGAAGAAATTCTATAGACGTATTATACTTATAATAGTCGTAATTGAGTAACGCGATCGGCAGCAAAAAATATCACACCACCGGGGGTGTTGTCGAACAGGTGCCAGGTGGCAACTAAGAAAATTTTCAGTCGCAACTGGTGGAGTAATTAATTTATTTTATTTTTTTTCTGTACATATATTAACATGTCGCTCTTAATGTTTATAAAATGGAAATTAAGCGAACTTGGGTTTTATTGCTTATTTGTTATATTATATTATAACAATTTAAGTTTTTCGGTTGTATTAAATTGTTTTCATTAAACTCAACAAGTTCAGAAGAACTCATTATAGTCGGGATCCGAACTTGCAATCTTTATGTTGCAGGGAACTTTTCGAACCACTCCTCCACTACGGCATTTTATTCTTAATCCCGACGATAGATTAAACTATTATATCCCGACCTACTGAATAATACTTTCTTTTGTATTATTCAGTAGGTCGGGAAGAGAGTTCGGAATGCTTTATTATTAAATTATATTGTGTAATAGTTTCTAATTTGATATAAATATATTTTTTTAAATAAACTATTGTGAAGCAGGAACTAAAATAGATATTCTCTATTTATTTGTAAATTTAAGCTGGAATATAGCAGTTCACATGCTCTCTTTTAAACAACTACTATACTTATTATATCATCATGCCAAGTTCCCAACGGGGTAGGCAGAAAATACTCTCTGTTAGAATACTCGCTCTATACAGAGCGCAAGTTCTCTCTAGACTTACATAGCTCTTTCGCTTCACGAAGCCACATTCATCAGTCTATTCATACATGCTCGTCGTTTTCGAGTATTCTGGACGTTCCCGTCCTTGAGCGTCCGATCGATTTGATCTAGGTAGTTGGAACGTGGTATTCCTCTGCCTCTTCTTGCACACACTTTCTTTGTATATCTGGCTTGTCAATCCAAACGAATGTAACATGTCTTTCTTAATCTTTACATTCACACCGGTTGATTTGCGAATCTCGACGGTGCGGTTTCGATCGAAGATCACTACTACACATATTTTTCGAATATATCGCATTTCAACTGCTTTTTTTTTTATTTTTCGTATTTTCTCTCGTGGCGTGAATCTTTTTGCTACTTAACCGGGTATTGGCGAGATCTAGGCCTCCAGCCAGGCACTTTCGTGCTAAGCAACACAGCTAAGGGCACCCTCTATGGGGTACAGACCCCGCCTTAATCGCGGGCAAGAGAGCTGGGCTGGACTAGTAATTTTAATTAAATATTTGCATCTCAACACAACAACCCAGGATTCGCTGCCATACAATAAGTAGGCCTAGGCACCAATATCGCGTTGTGGATATGGAAATAATTGGATAGACAGAATGTATCGTATTTTAATCATTAATATTATGTTGATATAATATACACTTTTCTTCCCAAGGATAGCATACATCATGTTCACCAGATAGAGTGCCACCTTTGAACTACCTCCTGTATTAGGTTGTCTTCATTCAAACTAATTTCTAAAGGCAATTGAAGACGACTAAGAGAGATAGGCATATTTAAATGATGTTACACATCAGCAGTATGTACAATGGGCATTACTAAAATTATTTACATGTATAATCTTTCCAGTACGTAGTTACTGTAGTTACAACATTATAAAGTAAAACTGTAATGTCACATATGTTCAAACAAAGTTATTATATTTTACTACATAAGACCCTTGTGGGAGGGCGTGAGGATATATTATTATTACATAAGTTGACGTTTAGACTCCTTAACATGCTTTTGGAGGCATGGGTGCCCGAAATGCAAGACCCATTATAGTATTCTAGGTGATTTATCACTGAAAAACATGTGAGGATACTTTTGCACATTTAATGATACAAAGTACTGTGCAAATATGCGCTATGTAAAGTAGTACATACAAATATATAATATTTACATATATTTTATTCTAATATTGATTTCAAGCCATAACAACCACGAAGAATATAAAGAAAAATATCAATACACCGAAAATTTTAAACATGAGGGCTCTGTTTCCTGTTATATGTTGGAAGTACCTCATAATCTCTCTATGGCCGGCTTCCACATTCATCTCAGCTTCTTGAATATTGGCATCAATCCTGCCAATTGCCTCATCCTGCTCCTTCACCATATGTGCCAGCTGTTGGAATATGCCACCTAGTTCCACAATGGTACTCTCTATATTGTGCATAGTTTCAGCCCTCTGTTGCACATATGTGTCAGAGTCATCCCTCAATGCTAATTGTTGGGTTTGGAGAGGAAAATTTTCTTCTAAATTAATGCTGACCTCATCTTGCTGTAAGAGTGAGGGGACTTCTTTTGAAACTGGTGCTACTCTTGAGTACTGTTCACGCCTGCTGTTCTGATGTTTTAAGTTTTCTGATCTCACTTCAAGTACCTGAAATGTTATCATATTGCTTCATGTGAGAGGCTTATAACAAGAATTCAATGTAAAAAGAGAAGACTAGGAAATACAGATAGAAATAGGAAGTGCCCATCCACCACACTACAGAAAGCTTTAGAGAAGTGGTGAGTATAGTCCAATATAATATAATCCAAATTCCAAAGTAAGAATGCTGGCAGTATGGGTTATCTGATTTGACATTTTGGTCAAATAAATAGATATATGATTCAGCTTGTGGTGAAGTTTTAATTTAAAATAAGTCACCTAATATGCTTAACAGAAATCTTGTATAATAAAGTGGAAGAGTTGCCTACCTGTTTGAATTGGTTACTCATAGATGCAAGCCTAGATTGAAGAGCTAGCACAACACTTGATGAATGGCTGTGCATGCTTTTCCTGCCTCGAGGCATCTCTCCGAGCCTTGCTATTTGCTGATTCAATGAACTAAGGTCTCCTTTGATTATGTAGGTCAGTTCTTGTATTTCAGTAGGACGATCATCAAATAAAGATTTCTTTTTGGCCACTGAAAACAATTTTGCAACATAAGGTAAACTTAGGTTAAGGACAATAAAATATAACAATTAAATAAATAAAAATATAATCTATCTACCATCCATTTAATACAAAAAATTTACTCTTTGAGAAGAGTTAATTTATAATTTGACTAGAAAGGTGAGGATAAAAAGGTTTATTTACCATAACTACAATTAACAATATTTTCAAAAAGAGAAGGGTATGTTTTAATGATGGAAATATACTTCCCATCATCTCAATCTCATAGTGATTAATATGAAGTATTAATTATAATATTCACTACTGAAAAACATTTGAAATATATATAATAATAATTCCTAAATATTTTTTTTCTGATAATCCCTATCAAAACACTTGCAAGGTGTTTTGATTTTTCTGATGAGAAGTGTATATATACAACCAAAATATTGTATTATGAATATAGTAGTTTTTTATAACTGTTATTAATATATTTTTTATTTATAACAAATTAAAGAATTCCTCAGGATATTGATTTTGCTCAAATATTTTAACTGTAAGTAGTTGAATATAGTGTTTTTTGTAAAAACTGGTAATTGTTATTGTAAAAAAATCAATGCTCATTTAACAATGATCTTATTTTAAGTTTAATTGTGCCAACTAGGAACTCTGTAACATCTCTTTCTGGGGATGAGTTTTAGTATCTGCAACACAGGTTATCTTGGGTTGAAACAAATTTAACAATTTTAAGAAACATTAAACCTATTCATTTATCGGTTGTGGAATCTAGAAGTATTTTATAAATTAACTATATATCAAATTGTTATAATAGTTGATTACTTACATATTGCAAGTTTTTCTAACTTAGCATATGTGCTGGTGATATTTTTGCTGATCACTTTAGCCATACTCATAAATTGGGAATAGGTCTCAAGTACTGCTTTCCGATCATCTCTCACAGATGGTCGGACTAAGGTTCTGCTTTGCAAGCTCCGAACAGTAGATATGAACTCGTTGGTCCTGTCTCTTGCAGCCATGACTGGTTCGAAAATAAATTCTTCAAGGAAATCAAAAGTAAATTCTCGTTCAACTGTATTTGCACAAAGTTCTTTGTTTGGGTATGATTGTGGAGGTGTATTTAATTGTATATAATGCGTTCCTTTTTTATCCAATTTGCTATACGAATCTAGATCTTCCGAAGCTCCTCGTTCTGTCACACCTCCGACGTTGCGCCGTCGAGGGAGCATCGCATTCTAGATGATTTAATTCGATGCAATCCAAAATATGCTAAATTGTTATAGCTTACATATAGCTAAACCAAATAGTTATCCTAGAATTACTTTATTTAAATTATTATTGTGACAGCAAATGGTCTGTTGGCTGACTGACAAGACAAGCAGAGACAGAGACTATCTATGACACGTCACCTGTCTGGACTCGGTTGAATCAAAGACACAAAAGAACAAAATTACTTAACATAATGTAACTCAACGCTGAATTACTAATACTCTAGACCTTATTAACATAACTTTAACTAAGAGTACTTCTTTTACATTAAAACCGTTACCACTCCCTGGCAGGCGTTATCATTGTTTACCACTCCTGACCATAACACTAAACTCCTGCCGGGGAGCTCGTGTACTCTACTACCCTTCTGCTTATTTTCTGTCAAGCACACAACATCTAACTTACTTCTCATAACTTCGATCAGTTCGTTCATCATCCAAGCTCTACGCTCCATTTTCCGCCGTGTAGTAGCCACTACTTGATGGCTGGCGGTCCCAAATGCCTCTCTGTGCCAGATTTTTCATACCAGTGGAGACAGAGTGCATCGCCTCGGAGGCACGCCCTAGCAGCCATCCGGCCTATGCATATCGAGTGGAATTGCAACCCTCTGGGCTGGTAGGAACGCGAAGTGCATGCTTCCAATATGATCCCTATATTTTTATTAATTTTGATTGTGTTTTCTTTTTTTAAATGCCGGGAGTTTGAAAATCTTTGGTCTTTCTTTATATATATACACACTACGGCTAGGGACATACTGAACTGATATCTGTAAGCAGCCTAGCACAAAGACTAGTATCTACTATTCATTCACTATTGGCCTAGCAGCCGAAGTAAACATGGGAACGGACGGTTTGACACTTGACAGATTATTTCTTTCTGATATTTTCAAACTTTATTGTGTTGTGAGAAGCTTAAAATGAGTTTTAAAAATGATTACATATGTAGCACAATTAATACATTCAGTAACAGTTGCTATTCATAATACTCTTCTTGCTGCTTCATTTGTAGGGAGATTGATAATTACTATAACTCATTGGATGTGCTCAATGTTTTATAATATTCTGGAAAACTTGACGCTATTTTTTACGATTGTGTATGAAGATAATGTATCCATTTTCTCCGAAGAAATACCCCATTCAACAATTGGTGTATTTGATACGCTCAAAAGCCAATTATTTGAGTTACATGATACACTTGCAATTGTGTATCATGGCATGCATATGAAAGTTGGTGAAATAGCAACTTCAGTGCAATGGTTTATTAACGCTATTGTTGTTATAATATGTGAAGTTTTGTCCCTGTGGAAGAACGCATTAATACTTGTTGGTGATACATTGTGGCTCATGATAACATTTTTCCCTATTCACCTGCCCCTGCTATTGAAGTCTTTCCTTGAATGGATATCAAACATTATTGTGAATACAGTTGTGGATGGGTACATGGACTTATTGAAGCTAACAAATTTTCTAACAGAAGTGCCTTTGGAATCATTCTTAGGGATAACATGTACAATCATTATTGTACGAGTATGCATACACTTTAAAGAGACCATAGTATCTCATATAACATTTTTCTATTGGTCAATGTTGAGGCAGTTTATGTATGTCTACTATGCTGTATATAATTATTGGACAAACCCTGAGGTTAGAGTGATAACACGCCTTGTAAATGGAGAAGAGACAGAAGTGAGGGATGTTGATCTTAGTACTGATGATGTTGACGACCCCAACAATACTGATGCGTTATGTGTAATTTGTCAAGAACACCAAAAATGTGTGTTGACTTTACCCTGTCGCCATGTTTGCTTGTGTGCAGAATGTTGCAGACGCTTGTATGGATACCAAAGGACATGCCCCATCTGCAGAACATTCATCTATCACTCTGTTACAGTGTACTTGTGATGCTATATATTGTCTACATTCCCGAAATTGCATTTTGAGAGTATACAAATAAAAAAAACTGATGTTGGATGAGGAAACTACAGCACTAGCACGGAAGGTTTTTCCAGTGCAGCAGTGTGGGAGGGAGGCATATTTTATTATTCGGGAATGGGCATATCCTCAATAGTTACAACTCTGCCAAAGAAACCTTAACAGTTCTGTGCTAGTTGATGTGTATGTAATGTAATAACTACTTATTAAAGATATCAACTTTATAAAGGGTTACTACAGTTCTAAAGTGTTAATGTAAACATGTTTTAATATGGTTTATATGCTTATGAGTTACATATTTATTTCTTGATTCTTTGTTTTTGAACTACAAAGCAGTTTGATTTGACTAAAATATTTGTTGGAATTGTTTTCGTGTATATCACTAATAAAATATAACTTTGTTTCTGTGTAGATAAACCTGCTGCTATAAAATATGCTGCAGTAAAATATTATTGTTTGGAATATGAGACATGCATTAAATTATGATCTTGGATGTTAAAGTGCTGTTCTCAGCTATAGCAGTGATATTAAACTTGTGAGATCTGTTGATAGGTCAAAAACCATTTGTTGACAACTAATCTTGGACTGGCTTTGATAAAAAGCCACTGTAATCACATTGTAATAGGTTTATCCATTTCTTTACCACTAATGAGGCAAACACAATTATAGTCATACTGGTGTATTGTCATTGATTTGTACATTTATATTGGGTACCTTATATTAAATATTAAAGTAAAAGTATCCAATAAGGTAGTTTTTTTTTTCATAACACTTTTTGCACTTGATGGCTGTAATTAGTTATATGTTAATCATATATATGTAACTTAAATGAAGCATTGCCTAAAATACATGTTATAATATATTTGTCCAGTTAAGGTTGACTTCTTTGTTATAAGCTATCTTATAAATACTTTTTACATAAATATGATAGGTTTGTACATATGTAAATTAATACTCGCAGGAGATCGATTAATATGCACTACATATGAAAATTCCCTACAATTAACTATGATCAACATGATCAATCTATTTCCAGCAGCCTAGCCTTCCAGAACCCACCACTGAGTCTAGATTACTTCAATAACTTAGTAATAATTTATTCTTTGGAAAAACTGGATATGTTATTGCTATATGGTCATAACTGCCTCATATGTGAATTATTCAACATGTAGTTCTCTGTATCCGCTCTTCCATCAATGTTATTCATACTTCTTCTGTTCCTTACATTTAAATTTAAATCTTTAAATGAAAGATCAATATCTTTAAAGGCATTTAGCATAAACACTGCAGTTAGCACTACAAGAAAGCCACAAATGCATCCAAGAATATCATCTGTTTTCATACTAACCCATTCTTTAAATAGAATACCAGAGGCAATGATTACCAAAACAGTAAACATGACATAATAAACTGGTGTAACAACACTTGTGTTAAATATATCAAGGGACTTATTTAAATAATTCATTTGAATCATAATGCATATAATACATGTGATAAGAAGTAACCAAAATATATAATTTGTGAAATTGTTAACATCTTCAGTGATTGTTTCTTTAATACCCAAAGCAACAGCCTTGCAAAATACAACAGTTAAGCTACCTATTGCTGAACAGAGCAACAAGTACACACCAATATTGGTATTGGCAAATCGTGGCACAAACACAACTTTAATAATAAAACTCATGGCAAAAATTGTTGCTACATACGACATAAACATATAGTCGCATAACTTGTTAACTAATTCTGAAAATGTTTTGATTTCTTCCGACTTTGGGGAATGTATAACAAAGACGATGGAACCAATGATACAAAGGAAACAGCCAATCTGCAATAAAATAATAATTTTAGTTATGCTGGAGGGACTGTTACTTAAGCATCATTACAACATCTCTGGCAAAATGCAAGTGTTGGTCAATTATGAATACAGCAAGATGTAAATGGAGCCAAATTATTATGAGAACAATAGAATACACACCTTTCCAATGAAATTCAATTTTTCATTGATGAATTTAGATGCTAGAACTGCAGCCACAAGAACACTTAGAGCACCAAGTGGAGTCACAAGGGCAGCTGGTGCAAATGCATATGCAAGTAAGTTTGCTCCTTCTCCAACACCCACTGGAACATGATAAATAAATATATTTCTACTAGTGCTGACAAAAATGAAATGAACACTAAATTATGGTTACACAGTACTTGTGAGCAGTCCCAGCCACCATAACCATTGCTTCAGATATGCATATCCACCGGACGATGCTCTAATATTCCCAGAAGTATTTAGTTTCTTCAATGCAATTTTTTTTATAACAAAACTAGACCCTATGAATATACTCGAAGATATAGCAAGCCCTAATCCTATCATAAAAGACACATTATCATATTGGCGCCCGTCCACCGTAAGGGGTTCTGTCTCCATTATTTCAGCAATAACACACGCATTTAGAAATGCGCTATAGGTTACGTATAAAGTGACTCATTCATCATTGCCCTCTTATCATTTGTCATTATGCCGACGACTCTTATAATTTGAAAATCAATAAATGTAAAAACCCTATTGAAATGCATTGCATCTATTTATCTAGGTATGACATAGTAGTCTTTGGTTACGACCATAGTTAGACTAAGTGTTCAATAGTCGTCTTTGGAACCACAGCTTTTAGCCCAATAGAGAAAATCTCTACCCTTTTTTTTAAGTAGCAAATGGGATTTATATAGAACGACGTTCAGAACATAAAATAAATATAAAAATAAACTCTCGGTGTAGCTGATGAAGATCTCTAATTCTACGGGTAAAGAATTCTAGAACTTAATAATTCAACAAATGGATTTTATTATGAATAGTATTTTCAGACAATATGCACCTATTTACCTCTGTAAAAAATACTTTTTTTTTGTATTGTGTCTCGTTGCGTGAGTTTCGGGAACTTTTGCTACTTAACCGGTCAATGGCGAGACCTAGGCCTCCAGCCAGGTAGTAAAAAAAATAATTTTTTGATACCTTTATTTTAGCTGTATTCATTTAATTGTGTTTCTGTGGACAGACTTAACTAATTACTAACTACGCCATCATTTAATAATCTGTGCCTGTTCTGCCGTACGTATCAAATCAAAATCAACACATTAAAAGTCACACTGACTCTCAAGCACTCCCAAGCTTGTTGACATTTTTTCCACCTAATTTCAATCTAGGGTTATAAAATAATATTCTGTGACTGTGAGAGTTATAGAGTTTATTTGATAATTTGATCTGTGGGTTCAATTCAAAGCTAATAATTTCCTTTTGTATAATTTCGTTTAGCCGCTGGCTTGCAAATGCTGACATAAAAACAGAACGCGAATCTTTTGAATCATGGTAAGTCTTAAATAAATTTCTCTATTTTAATGAAAATACTGTTTTTAATTATCTTATATATTCTAGGAGCCTTCACCTGCTGGCACCAGTTCACCTGGTCTCATCAGCTCAGCGCCGCTGCTACCGCCTCCCATGCTGGGGGCCATGGCTCCGCCTATGCCGCCTGCGGTGGCAATGCCACCAGTGCCTGGGATGCCGCCTGCCATGACAGGGATGCCTGCTGCAATGGGCTACCCGCCAATGATACCCTCCTTCTCAATGCCGCCTCCAGGATTTCCGGCATATAAAACTGTACTTCATTAGTATAAACTCATTTACTGACTTGTACTCTATGTTGCCATGTTAACAATAATTTAATGTAATATTAGGAAGATGTAATGTTTCAGGATTTGAATGCACCTGCTCCAGAAGTAGTGCCTATGGCTAACCAGAGCACTCCATGGTCAGAACATCAAGCACCAGATGGCCGAACATACTATTACAACTCAGTCACCAAACAGAGTCTATGGGAAAAGCCTGATGATATGAAGACTCCTGCTGAGGTATAGTTTCTAGTGGTAGTAGTATGTGAGAGAGAGTAGTACGATATTATTTTGTAGTCTTGATAAGTTGTACAGTAAACTATGGTTTCAGGAAATATAAGAGATTGAAATAGATCATAAGTTATGAAGTTGAAGATTAGACAGTTTGATTATGCTCTCTCTATATGCAAGTTTAATTAAGTTTAACTGCATTCACACTAATTCATCCAGTTGTAGGAATCATTTACCTTTATATGTCTGGATGCTATGTGCCATGTGACTTAATAAGATTTAGTCAATACCCACATTGTAATTAAATGTCTGATCCCTCAGAGCAATTCTATTATTAGAAAAATCAAAACTACACCTTAGTTGTGATTGTTCTATTGTCGCACATCAAAATCAAAATCAAAATATTTTATTCAACTTAAGGGACACAGGGAACACTTATTGAATGTCACATATTTAATATAAACTAAAGTTACCACCGTTTCCAAGAAAAAATACCTGCCAGGAGAAGAAATGGGGAAACAAACTCCAGGGTTTGCTTTTTTAACATTTGTTCCCTTTTACGTAGGGGTAGAAAAGATGAAAGTTACATATACAAACTCTGTACAAGAGGAGCAATTCATTGCCATGCATGGCCATCATTAAAATAATCTGATGTTTTATTTTATTATAAAGGCTTATGCCTTTTGAATTAATTTACTTTTAAGGACAGCTTTAAATTCTACAAAAAATTATTTTCTGAGGTAGCTTATTAAAAAAGCGGATACCTTGTCTGACAAATGAGTTCCTAGTAAACCCTTAGTAAAACCTTTTTCACATGCGACAATGAAACCATAACATGCCTAATTCAGTCTCAGCAACACTAACCTAAACTATATAAAATAGATAAATATTTGTAAGAATGACTGAATGATAAAAGTATTCTTGGCTTTCTACTAAAATTATTTTATGTATCGCAGAAATTGCTGTCAGCCTGTGTTTGGAAAGAGTACACAACTGATGCTGGGAGACTCTACTATCATAATATAGAAACCAAGGAATCCTCATGGGTCATACCTCCCGAACTACAAGATATCAAAGATAAGATTGCTGCTGAGGAGGCTGCTCAGTAAGCATGATTCAAAATTATTTGAATAAAGAAACAACAATTCCTCATAAATTGACTTAGGCTCAAAAGCTAATAATATGCATAAAGCTATGCTAAGCATAGCATATATGTATAGCATAGCTTTGGGTACTAGATACCAAATTATATACTTTTATGGATAGTTATATGTACATAGGACATCCAAGGTACAAGATAATATGCTTCCTATTGATAGAAAAGAAGAGATAATAATTTGTATTTATAGGGTTGCACTAAATGCAGAAGTGCCTCCTGGTGAGGTGCCCCTGCCTTCCTCTCCAGAAGTGGCCTCTTCCAGCTCTGCCCTTGATGAAGCAATGGCCAAAACACTTGCTTCAATTGACTCAACCTTAACCAATTCTATACCTATACCAGAAGAAAGTAAGTTTAAAATTTTATAGTTTTCGCTGTTTTGCTATGCAATACATTTGTATCTTCACGCCTCACCACAAGGGACTAGCTCTGGTTACCATGAGGCAGGTAGTGTGCTTCCTTAATGGTGTTTCTCATCAACCACTTTACATACGTCTTTGAATTCATGCAAGAGAGTGGAGGTATATCTATTACCTAAGAGTGTGCAGCAGTATAATCAATGCTTAGCCGTGTATGTTGCAATTATATACCATTTGTGTGAATTAAGTATTGATGGGTAGTTTATCAAATAAATGTGAATTTGAATTAGTACAACCTGAAGAGCCCGCAGCACCAGCAAACACAAATGGCACTGAAAATGCTGAACAAGCACCAGAATTGCAATATAAAGACAAGAAGGAAGCTATTGAAGCATTTAAAGAGCTTTTAAAAGACAAGGTGAGAGCCTTATTCAATGTAAAATGGTGTGTTGCTGTAAGCAGATATTAATTTATAATATTTCCAGAATGTTCCATCTAATGCAACATGGGAGCAATGTGTGAAGATTATATCTAAAGATCCTCGCTATGCCATGTTTAAAAAGCTTAATGAGAAGAAACAAGCCTTTAATGCATACAAAACACAAAAATTGAAAGATGAGCGGGAAGAACAAAGGTTCATTAGCATAAATTCTTTTATTTTTAAAGTAATTAAACTGTTACTGAAATCATACTACTATTTCCAGGTTAAAAACTAAAAAGAATCGAGAGAGCTTAGAAGAGTTTTTGTTGAGTTGTGATCGGGTCAGTTCGTTGACCAAATTTTACAAGTGTGAAGAGATGTTTGCCAACCTTGAGGTATGTATTCGCGTACACAATAATCTAATATAAAAACATTGCCACGTCAAAACTGCATGATACATAAAAGTGCTGGTCATTTATTGTAGATTTGGCGATGCGTGCCCGAGTCCGACCGGCGAGACATTTACGATGATTGCATATTTACAATTGCCAAACGTGAGAAGGAAGAAGCGAAAGTTTTAAAGAAGCGTAACATGAAAATGCTAGCGCAGGTATAGCTGCATTGATAGTTCATTTACACATCGTTGTTATGTACTCGCGGTTTGTCTGTAAATCTAGAGGCACACTGGCACTTTACTGTCTCTATCTTACCCTTGAGGGACTTGGGTCGATAATATAGATGGTTAAAGATCTTAGTATTTACTTTCTTGATAATAAGATGCCCGCGGCCTGCCCACTCTCTGTTCTGGCGAGTACTTAACATCTATGCATCGTCTAAGCATGTTCCAAAAACGAAAAATCTTTTAAGATTACCCTCTCAGTGTAGCTGTTGTGTAGTGTAGTAGTGTAGCTTAGTTCAACAGAAAATTTAATATGTTTTGATTGTTAGGTTTTGGAGAACATGAGCGAAATCACTTACAGCAGTACATGGAGTGAAGCGCAAGTATTGCTTTTGGAGAATTCCGCTTTCAAGAACGATGTTAGTTTGTTGGGCATGGACAAAGAAGATGCTCTGATTGGTTGGTTACTTTATAATGCTCATTTGTTGTCAATACATGCATACTTTACATCATTTACCAAATTGTCCTTTAATATTTCAGTATTTGAACAGCACATTAGAAATTTGGAAGCTGAGTATGTACAAGAAAGAGAACAGGTTAAAAAGAGAAATAAACGGCTACAAAGGAAAAACAGGGACAACTTCTTGGTTGGTATCTCGGCAGGACACAGGCGTGCAATATGCTTTTGTTTATTATCACATACTAGTAATACACTTTATGTATTGCAGGCTTTACTCGACGGTTTACACGAAGAGGGCAAGCTGACATCTATGTCACTTTGGGTCGAGTTATATCCTGTGATATCAGCTGATATGAGATTTTCTGCAATGCTTGGTAAATTATAATGCACTTTATACTTATGACATAGATACTGTAAGTGAAAGTCAGTTTTTTTTTTATACCACATGGGTGACATTCAAGCATGCGGTCCGCTTGATGGTAAGCGGTTACCGCCGCCTTATAGTATTTCTCTTACAGACCCTTGTCGATTGAATATACATAATTATTCACACTTGCGCCAATCACTAAGGTTTAATGTCGATGATTTCACATGCTGGAGGTCACTAACAGCCCTCCGTGATGAGGGTTTCGTTCCTCCGAATGTGATGTGCTGGCAGGTGAGTGGAAGGTGATTTTGTATGAGTGTCTGGCATACGCAGAAGGAAGGCCATCCCAGTGATTCATTAATAATCAACTTTATTTATTAATCATATGTATTTTTCAGTTTTATTATAACATTCATTGAAACGATTGTCATGCTAATTTATGAAATAAATTACGTATATCATTATGTTGTCAGGGCAAAGTGGGTCAACGCCACTGGATCTATTCAAGTTCTACGTAGAGAACTTGAAGGCGCGCTTCCACGACGAGAAGAAGGTGATCAAGGAAATACTAAAGGAGAAGGAGTTCGAGGTGAAACCCGAGACCACCTTTGAGGAGTTCGCCACGGTGGTCTGCGAAGACAGTAAGTCCGCATCGCTCGACGCCGGCAACGTGAAGCTCACGTACAACTCACTTTTAGAGAAGGTACACTTATGTCATGCATACTTATTTACTTTTTGGGAATCGGACAATATAAATATTCCTACAATAAAAATATAAATAATGCAGGAAAATACATGGCCCAGTGGCGCGAGTACAACCTCAGTATATTGTAAGCTCTTACATTATATGCTTTCTATCAGACGGGCTCATAGATGTATTGTCATATTTCTAGTAAAAAAAAAGCATTGTACACATTGTACGCCAGGAACGGAAACGCCATGACATAGCTGTCCCCGCGCTTGGACAAAAAAAAAAATCTAACAATTGCAGAGCCACCAATTGTGAATCTAAGTCAGGGATCCATGCTAATACACACAAAGAAACCATCAAGATCTATTGTGCCATTCTCGAGTTTTATATAAGAAGAAGAAGATATAATATAATAATAATAAAATTTATTTCCATAAAATATAATTGCAAGATGCACTGTATACAATGGATTTGGTTACACAATTGTGATCAGCTTAGTTTGGGCTTCTGCGCCTGAGCTAGGCTAGCCTGTATTTCAGGACACAGTGCTCTTCCATCCATACTAGTTACTTAAACTAGTGTGTTTATATACAAGTCAAATGGTCTTTTCAGAATGTGTGAGTGTGTGTGGTGTGTGTATGTTTGTGTGGTTATGTGTGTGTTCATTGTCTAATACATGCAGGAAATTACAAGTATTATATAAATAATACTAGTGGAACTAATAGAGGGTATACAATTTGTACATTTGTATATAACCTGCAGGCGGAGGCTAAAAACAAAGAAAAAATTAAGGAGGAGTCCAAGGCGCAGAAGAAAATTGAGTCTGCCTTCAAATGGGCGCTCAGTGACGCGAATGTGGATCACCAGCTGTCCTGGAGCGAGGTCCTCGACAAGTTGGATCTTGGCGCGCCCGAGTTCGCGGCGGTCCCCGATGAAGAGGACCGCTGCAGGATCTACAAGGTAAGTGATGTGGACCAGTTCTAGTATTTAAGTTTTTAAGGCAAGAACTTCGTTAGTTTACCGCTTTAATCTGGAGGAATTGGCCATTCCTTACTGATTCCTTCAGAGGTTGGAGAATATGTTATATGTTAGAGAAGTCTGCGAATAGTAAATACCCAAAGTTATGTCGTGACCCAGTTTTTCGCGACACTCTGTGAAACTGCGAATATACGGTCTAATTTTCAGGCGGCATTTACCAAAGTTGTGGTATGAAAGAAGATGTAGTGACAAAAATTGAGAAAGGTATGCTGAGATGGTTTGGCCATGTCGAGAGAATGAATGAAGACGATTGACGAAAAAAGTGTATAAGGCGAGTGTGAATGAAAGTGGTGGAAGGGGTAGACCTAGACGGACGTTGCTAAACCAAATTAGGGACGTCTTGAAAAAAGGTCAGGTCAAGAGTACCCAAAACCGAAGAGCATGTATGAAGAGAATAATGAAAGTGGACGAAGCGAAAGAAGTATGTAAGGATCGTAGCAAGTGGAAAGAAGTGGTCTCTGCCTACCCCTACGGGAAAGAGGCGTGATTATATGTATGTATGTATGTATTTACCAAAGTAAATACATATAAATTTTAATATCATTGTTCAATATATTGTTGCAATATAATATTCTTTAATACACGGAATCGGATACATAGGATCGTCCATCGATACGGATTCGAACTTAGCAACTCTGTATACTTTATTAAAAGTTTACGTTTCCATTTATCCAGAGAGTAACATTTCTATTTTATTCAGTAAGTTATTAGTATAAATACACTATGTACGTATGTGTACGTTTCAGGACTACCAGCATGAGCAAGAAGAGAGCTGTATGCATTATCATCATCCTAAGCCCCGAAAATCCAAGCGGTCCAAAAAGAAAAAGAGATCTCATTCTGCATCCTTGGTAAGATAACCCAAAAAAAAAGACTACGCTCCTAGTATTTTCATTAGCTTGGCGTTCCCATCTTTGAGTGCTCGATCTATTTGATCTCGATAGTTCGTAATTCGTATGCTGTGTTCCTCTGCCTTGTCTTTCGGAAAGTATTTGCGCGAACGCAGGTTCACGGCGCCATTGATATGGTTAAATAAATTCGTTAATTTTAAAGAGTTTGTTAAAATTAAGATAACGATATCTTTGAACAAAACAAATTTACCTGGACACATTCTAAGAAAAGCGAAGTGCTAAAAAATTGGAGCGAGGCGTCCATATATACTTCTCATAAAAATAAACTAAAGTGAATATAATAAACATATGAGGTATTATTCACTATTAAACAACATTTGACATAATTATGTTCCTGAATATACAATTTTTTCTGATAATCTTTACTTTACAAAACATAAACTTGCAAGGTTTCGATTTTTCTGATGAGAAGTGTATATATTTATTCGGTCAGTGTGGTAATTTGTGGTGTCTGGTGTTACAGTCGCGATCGCGGTCTGCCTCGGCGGGCTCGGCTGGTACCCACTCCGAGGATGAGGCCCGCAACCACTCCAAGATCAAGAAGAAGCACAGGAAGCACTCGCCCGCACCGGTCAGTTAACTAACCACACCTTGTTGGCGACCGTAGCAATCTGCTTTTCGGAGTGGGTACTCTCTGTTCCAGCCACGCTTCTTTTCATTTCCTCAGAAGTTGATCACCGATGATAAAGCCTAGTATACTTTTGAAGAGATTTGAGTCTCTTATGAATGTACATATATGAAAGCGAGAAAAATGCTTAATAAATTTAATTTTATACCGCATACTATTTCTTTGGTTCATACACGTTTAATTTATATAGTGCCATCCACCAAGACGCGCCCCACGATTCTTCCCTATAGTTTATAGTGTAAGTGTGCAACCATCCACTAATGTTTGAGTATTATCGATACACACTGATTACCTATGAGTGCACACGCAAAATACAATTAATAGACTCGGGTCATACTTCCCGCATCCCTCAATTACAAATTGTTGGGGCGCGTCTTCGTGAATGGCACTATCTATACCTACTGAAATAAAAATACATATAAAGGTACCAAAGTGGTAGATGTCCAGTCAGTCGTCGTCTGTTACGTACGGCTGAAGTTCTTAGAAATATGTCTTCTAAATTCTATTGATTTGTGCAAACTTCTAAAAACTTTAAAGTTAACGATCAGTTCCGTTACTGTAGTGCCGTTAGTGTTACGAATCACTGCGTAAAATTTAGGAAAACTATTTTTTACTGACCACCGCAGCTTTAACTTACAATCTTGACTACGCAGGTGCCTTAAGCCAGGCACTGCTGCATATGTTATCGCTGAAATATCTTAAGATGTAAATAAACTTCTGATGTGATTGATAATCTTTTTTTATTATTTTAACAAAGAGTTTGTTTCCGACTTGAATTCGGTACGTTGTGTATCAGAAGTCGCCGACGCCGGAGGAGGGTGGCTTATCGGAGGAAGAGGCGCCGCCCAAAGGCAGGAAGTCCAAGCGCAGCGCGCCCTCCAGCCCCGACGAGCTCTCGCACAGGTCCAAGAAGAAGAAGGACAAAAAGGACAAGAAAGATCGGTTAGGAGCTCACTCCATGTACACCAGTGCTCTAGCCGACTAAACGATTCTGTCAGTTCGGGAGTCCATATTTGAATCGACATACTCATAATACCGAATTCGAATCAAGGTCCATGTTAAATAAAGTACAGCTTATTTCAGTTCCTTATGCGTAGGGTAAACCTGCGTTAAACTTATTTGGAGAAGCCCACCTACTCATAAAAGCGCTTCTGTGTTTTGCTTCGCAACTATCATATGCTCCATGCGGAATCGAACCCGTGAACCCTGGCGCAGCAGTACGTTCACTAGTCGTGTACATCGGACGCAATAAGCTGAAGTGTTGGTTATGATCGTGCGCAGGTCGTCCGCGGTGTGGAGCGACGCGGAGCTGGAGTCGCGCCGCGCCGCTCTGTTGGCCCAGCTGCACGAACAGGAGGCGGAATGAACTGATACTCTTCGCTTAATAGACTCCTTCGGGGCCTCAATGATATCCAGGTCTTTACATTTTTATTAAGACCACTTAACATGACCATATGTGCTGTAAAAGGAATGTGTTCTTGTCCACACAACTTAGTGTCATTAATAATTGTATTATATTTAAGGGCTTTTATATTGACTCTTTCAATCAGACCTGTTAGGTTTTATAATAGGAAAGTTCAGTGGTACGTATGGTCGATTTGCGGAATGTTCGTTTTACACTTTCCTTATGGATCGTCCTTTATATTGTTTAGAACTATTCGAACACACCCATGTAAATAATTACGGCACTTTCACGTGCAGGTAGCTGATGTAAAAAGGAGTAACTATTACACATATACAACAAATAATAAAGTGTGGACAGGGTCTGTCGACTGTGCTTTATGGTGGCACATCAAGGACTGTGATCCAAACGGAACTAAGCCCAGTGATGCATTGCAGCACTGTCATAAAATACATACTAAATATCGAAATGAAATAAAGATAGAATATTCAATTTAGTTTTATTTCATACAAGCTATAACATTACCCAAGCCAAGCCACTGCTAGGAAAATGGCCTTAAAATAATTTTCAGATTAATAATAACATATTTTACAAACCTATTCATACACTTATAATATATTATATATACATATATGTATTCATACTCATCAGAAGATACTTTCCTATTCATTTGTGGGTATATTAAAATACTTATCTTTATTGAGGGGATAGTTATACATATATTTTTAACATGAGATAAGACTATAGTATATATCCTAACGCATTCCCACAAGGTGGGGTAGGTAGTACCCACACATCCACTCTTCTGTGTACATACTTCTTTGAATTTCTTCTGAAACGCACGTGGGTATCCTCTCGATGTTTTCCTGCATCGTAAAGCTCGAGGTATGACAAATCACAATAATATAGTGATATTAATAATAATATAAATAAATACCTGGGTGTGGGTGTGTGGGTAATACCTATACACCTCTGCCTACCCCTTCGGGGACCCTTGTGGGAAGGCGTGAGGATATATTATATTATTATTATATAAATACCTGGTTGACCACTTGTCACTTTGTGTGGGTTTATTTTTGTTACAAATCCTAGCCAACTTAATGTTTCACTTTAAATAAAACTTTTATTGTCAGTTTTTCTTAAACAAAACTTAAAATACATTATTTTACCCTCGATTTTCCTTATCCAACTATCTGAAAAATATCCTTGCACTTGTAAGGCTGTAGTAAAGCAATTTGTATTCTTCTTCCAATGTCTTGATTTTTTTCTCTGTAAGCGCTAATGCTTGTTGCAGTTGGATAGAGCCCTTATTTTTCTGTTCTTCCACTTGCTTTCTTTCATATTCTATGTGTTTCCAGACTGAAGTAAACCAGTGAAGAGCTTCAAAGCTAGAGTCCTGAAATCGTTACATTAAGTCATTGGTTTGTAAAGACATGAAGCATTTTTTTTCTGCATTGTCTCATAGCGTGAGTTACGAACTTTTGCTTCTTAATCGATCAATGGCGAGACTAAGGCCTCCAGCCAGGCCCTTTATTGTGCTAAGCAAATACAGCTTACGGCACCCCCTTGACCTCGGCTTAGAGCGTTGCTGAATCGCGAGCAAGGGAGCTGGGCTGGACTGATATATATACTCACGCCTTCCCACAAGGGTCCCGGAAGGGGTAGGCAGAGGTGTATAGGTAATACCCACACACCTTCTTTCCGCCAGAGGTATATTAGGTGCCAACGTGACAGATGGCGAGTCCATCACCGTTACTCCAGCACGACTATACATACGCCTTGAATTGCTTCTCAGATGTATGCAGGTTTCCTCTCGATGTTTTCCTTCACCGTAAAGCTCGTGTGAGATGTTGGAGTGATATCATTGTTGCAAGTGGTAAGATACTTAGGTATACATACCATTCATATGCTACTCTGCCTACGTCATGCCATCGGCGTGATGATGCGTATGTATATCATAAAACAAAGTTATAGATATACCCTGCGTATGATTTATTAGGAAGGATATATAATTCACATGTATTTGCACTTACCTGATCCAGCAACTTCAGTATGTACGCAATACCCATAGCGAAGCCATCATCAGTAAATGCAGCGCCCACTTTATTTTTTTTCGACATTTTATCTTTCGACAATATCATATGCTCTACAAAGTTCAATGTCAATGGAGGAACAATGACATAGAAGTTTTTAAGGTGTACATTTTTTGGATTCCGAAACACCGGTGCAAATACATCAACAAGCAGCTTAAAGTATTCAGTACCCTGAATAAAGTTCGAAATAAGGTCATTGATATTGTGATCTACATTTTCAGCAGATTGATTGGTTTTGGGACCAAGAGGATTTTCTTTGCATAGTGATTCAAAAACATTGTCAGTTTCAAGGCTAGGAAGAAATATGGTGGCATCAGAACAGCAGTGTCGTCCACCAGACCGGATCATTCTTACGTAGCCCATCGCATTTCCAATTTGGCTTATCAAATCTCTAAACAAGTCTAAGTAGCTTTGACCTTCTTCATTTAAGCCCAATACTCTGATGCCTTTATTAAATTTTTCAGCATTCTGGAATGGGTACATAATACCGTCGGCGGTCTCCTTCAAATGTCTCAAATCTTTCACAAGTCTTGACTTTATGTGTTCGTCATACATGAATTGCGAAAAAGTAAAAAACTTTTTCTTCAAAAACTGATACGTGAAGTTGACAGTTGTATTCATTATACCGGTTCCGTGCGTCCTGATAGAATTTGCGATATGTCTGATATTAATAGAATTCAGATGTTTGTTGTTGCTGCTTTTTTCAATAAATATTTGATTATTTAGGTTGTATAAATACTTTGAAACAAATATATGTATATTTCTCATTATTTCTAATACATCTAAGCCTTGTTCTAGAGTTTGTGTTGGGAGATTGTCTTGAACTGTTGTTATATTGAACTTGAATTTGGCCATTTGCTTCATTTCTCCATAAGTTTTCCAATCTGATAATACTACAGTTGTTAAATTGTAGTACATTGTCGATAAATAATGTTCGACTGATGGCACAACAGACAAGTAAATGCACTGGATCCTGAACTTGTCTGCCATCAGCAGTATTTTTTTTGTCATATCAAATGTGAATGGGTTAATCACATCCAATTGTAAGTGTGAATGAATGTGTAAACGTAAATTCGTTTCTATATTTTGACTACTAGTGCGTAATATCTTATCTTCCATCAACTTCTGGACATTTTCCAAAAACTCTTGAGATTTATTTGATCCATATTGTTTATCAGTTTTATATAAAAGTATTACACAGTCTTCAAGAACCATGACAAAGTACTTTAATTTCAAAGAATTCAACTGTATGCTAAAATTTTGATCAAAGTAAATTGGAAAAATATTTTGATGCCAGAATAACCAAGAACAGTTGCAGTAGTAATTCATAGTATCCAAAAAGTTTGATAGAACTTGGACTTTCTCCAATAATGTACCAAGCCGAATGTAACTATCCTCCAAATATGTAGACTCTGGAACAAAGCTGAGAGCTATATTGGCCGCAATGTTACGCTCTATAGTTGCGGCACCTTGTAGAGCTCTCTCAGCCACAACCAGACATGTCAATTCATCTAGTTGTTTGTTGGCATAATTCTTATCCATCATTAATGTCTTTTTCACTTCCATTACTGATGAAGAAGCTTGGAATATCAAATGCTGTATTATCATATTTATTGAACTAATAATTTCATTGTGATTTCCTGATATTGAATTTTTTATTGATTTCAGAATGTAAATAATCTCAAATAAGGACATCAACATACTCTTAGGCAGAGGTATGCCTAGGCAAAGATGTAAATTGATCAGTGTTAACACAGCATGGTTTGTTCTTGAGGCAAGATCTAGTCCATCTAGCAGAGTTTTAGCATGTAGATTCATTTCAGCAGCACCAAGCTTATGTGAATTTGATGAGAATATGTTCTCCATGTTTGAGACCCATTGCAAGCATTGAGATTGAATATTTATGATATCTCTTGACAGATTTGCTCTGGATGTACTAATGTAGGCCTGTCGGGCCTTGAGCATTGTTTGTGATATTTTCTCTTGCTTTGTGCACAATGATGGGACATGCCTTTGTAGGAACTGCTCAGGAAACCAAATTGTTGTTCCTATTACAAATATACTGTGTGCCTGGAATTATATGGCATAATAATAACTATTAAAATGCATGTTTAAAATTTCAACCAGTGCAATTTAAAATATTTTGCTTACCTTGGTATTGAGCTCGATAAGAGATCTGAATATTTTCCTGTCGGTATTTCCAAACAGATGTGATGTTAATATAAATAATGCATTTAATTTGATGCATTTGTATGAGGTATTTACATCTGGTTTTTCAAGCAAAAGTCTATCAAGGTTTAATATGGCTTGTTTTATGTATTGGCTGAATTCTGCAGCAACCAGTGAACAGTTTTTATCAATTAAATTCTTCCTCAATGCTGACAAATTTTGGAGTGACGTTTGTACAATATTATCATTCATTATTTTGGATGTTATTTTATCAATGGCTCCAACAAGAGCTTGAAATTTTTCTTCTGACAAATCAGCATTTTCAATTACATTGTTCAGTGATTTCAGGGATTTACAGTATTTCGTCCAATTTTGAATTAATGATGTATTTAATATGAGTGTCTCCATCAAAACTATAATAGTGAATAATTCCCCAATATGGTTTATAATAAAATGTAGTTGAATTCCATCTAGAAACAAATTAAGTTTATGAAAATAATTATAAAACACAACAGTCATTGTTTTTTTTTCAACTCAAATTTATAGTACAAAACCAACATGTCTTTACAAGTGTAAATAGTACAATAGAAAAGTGAAAATCAGCACTTGTTACTTTTATGCAACCCTAAGATTGATATAGAAGATAGTCTCTCTATTATGTACCATTACTCCTATTCTGAAAAATAAAGGTAAATACAACAAGAACTTACTGAGATTGATTGCACCCTCTGTGAAGATTGCAAAAACTTGGCTGCAGAGATTACGCAGAGTATCATCACAACGCATGACAAAAGCATTTAGCTGACATATTGTTTCCATTTGAGAACTTAAATCTGAAGTACTATACTCATCATAAATTGCTAGAAAACAGAAATGTCTGGAAACATTTATTAACATTAGTAATAAAAGTATGAAAGGAGAGATAATTAGATAGAGCAATAGATTGTAAAAAATACTTTTCAAATGCTTCTTTTTTCAATGCTACCACTTCAACACACAGGGAAGAGAGTACGCTTAGAACTTTCGTCATCAAAGTATTATCAGAGGATACCAACTCGGTAATAGGAATGTGTTCGTTAGGAGACATATGTACTTGTATTGGTAAATACGATTTGTTTTCTTCCCATAAATCACTCGAGGATTTCGCCAATATAAGTTGTTGATGTTGAGTTTTAAAAAAATGTCCATAGCTTCTTAAAACAAATGCGTCGGCTTCTTTCTCAATATCAGACATTTTATGTGCAGGTGTTTAAGTTAATGGTTTGGATTATGGAGAAAAGTTGGCAGGTTTATCAATCGTCTGTTTTATCAACTTCATTGAAAATATTTGAGAGAAACAGAGTTAAGCAGATACAGAAATTATTGTTAATTTATGCATGTAGTTATTTTACCGAAATCTATTGTTACGATTTTGCTAAATAAATTGTTTCTGTTTCATCAAATTGTCAAAGTCAAATGTCAATAAATTTGATACCGCAGATCAATCTATTCAGTTACCAACTTAACTTAACGCAGACTCCTTTCGGCATTGTTGACAAACCTCTGTGGTTTATTTTAATGTGTAATGTTTTCTTAAACTATCTGTCCCGCCCAGCTTCGCCCGGGTGAAAATTGTTAAGTAAGCTATCCTATCTTTTAAGTTGGATCAAACTGCACACGGTGTGCAAATTTGATTAAAATCGGTTAAGTTGTTAAGGCGCCCATCGCGGACTTAATTGCCATAAAAAAAGTTGTAGTGTGTCAATCTTACAAGATAGACATATGCTGTCGCGGACTTTTTTTTAGAACTTTTAAAGAGGAACAATTCCCTCATACATGATATTTGCGTAACTTAAACCGTTTACGCAGCGCACGCAACGGAAGCTCTCGAAAAGGAATATTTTTTCCGTTCTTGCAACATTTTTCATGTTTGCTTCGCTCCTATTGGTCGTAGCGTGATGTTTTATAGCCTAAAGCCTTCCTAGAGAAATGGACTATTCAACACAAAAATAATTATTCAATTCCAATCAGTAGTTCCTGAGATTAGTTAGCGCGTTCAAACAAGCAAACAAACACTTTAGCTTTATAATATTAGTATAGATTAGTATAGATAGATGTACTTTAATATAATTTTTATGTAACCTGTTAAATAAATGAAAAAAAAAGGAAATAAATAATCTTTATAGCCACAACCAATAATGTATTATAGATAAAACCTCATTGGCCACAACCGATGAGGGTTCTCATTCAAAGTAAATCATCTGTGGTATAATAAGAATAAAATATAATATATCTTCACGCACAAGGGTCCCCGAAGGAGTATGCAGACGTGTTTAAGTAGTATCAGCACACCCACATTCTGCATTTTTCGTTTGATTTTCTCGCACTTCATATACGTCTTGAAATTTCAGTCAACGTATAGTGACAGATTACTGTACTTAAGTTCACAAATCATAATTTGTTCAGAAGTCAGGATTCGAATCTACAACCGTAGCCTTTAGGGCGCGTTGTCGACCTGTATTCTCTTATGGTGCTAGATAAGGAATTGAGTGCCAACAGCACAGTGAACTTTTTCTTGGAGTTCTGAATTCTTATCAAATTCTGAGAGCAACAAGAAAATAATATTTCCCAGCAGTGGCATTTGGATGGAAGGATATTCTGACCGAGTTAGGGACTATAATTCTAAATGGGTGTGGGTTTTGGCCCACCACTTTTCATCTTTATTGTATTAAGATTCAACTCTCCCACACGTCAGAATTATTGGGATTGATGACTTTTTGCGCCGCCTTCAATCCAACACGTAATTAATTTGGTCTTTATAATACAATTCTTCATTTCTTTATAATAATACTTCGGGACAATTGCACACAAATTGACCTAGTCCCAAAGTAAGCAAAGCTTGTGTTATGGTAACTAGACAACTATATATTTACTTATATAGATAGATATAATATAATATAATATTTAAGCCGTGGTGGTAGAGTGGTTCGAGCAGTTGCCTGCGACGCAAAGGTCGCAAGTTCGAATCCCGACTGTACCAATGAGTTTTTTCTGAACTTAAGTACAGTGATTAGTCACACCACGAGCTTTGCGGTGAAGGAAAACATCGAGAGGAAACCTGCATGCGTCTGAGAAGAAATTCAAAGGCGTATGTATAGCCGTGCCTGAGTAACGGCGATGGACTCGCCATCTGTCACGTTGGCACCTAATATACCTCTGGCGGAAAGTGGGTGTGTGGGTATTACCTATACACCTCTGCCTACCCCTTCGGGGACCCTTGTGGGAAGGCGTGAGGATATATATATATATAGATAGATATATACATAAATACATAGGATATCCAAGACTAAGGTACAAATACTCATGTTCATCACACAAATATCTGCCCTCAGCGGGACTCGAACCTGCGACCTTAAGTTTCACAGTCAGAAGCTCTAACCAATAGACCAGACGGTTGTCAAACCTTTGAAACCAATGTATTGTTATTTTTCAGACAGGCAGAGATAATAAATAAATCACAACCTAATTGATTACCATTATAAAAAAAAGAGTATTTGTGTAATATTTTTTATTAATAGGACTGTAGATATAATTATGAATAATTAATTACATCACTACATCCACAGTTGCACTTAGAAAGTATAAATTTAACCTAAATTTATTGCTTTTTAAAACTCTTAAGTATAGGATATATGTTATCAAATGCTTCATAAATCTCTTCTCTGACTTTGGCACCAGTCAAAACAACTTTACCTGATACAAAAATTAATAATACTATTCTTGGTTTCACCATTCTATAAATAAGTCCAGGGAAGAGCTCCGGTTCGTAGGAACTAAATTGTCCATGAGTCAGCACAAGTCCTTCAAGACGTATTGGGAATTTCACATCACAGCTTCCAACCATATTCTGTATCTTAAACTCCATAAATTTAGCCTGAAAAAACAATTATTATTTTATATTATTATTTTATAAAAAACAATTATATTCTTTATTATTATGTTAATCTGTTCCCTGGCTTACAAACTAATAATATAATACACAAAATAAGTTGCAGCAATAGCTGATTTTAAGCCCCCGCATATAAAATGCTCATATAGCACCCCAGGTGTTGGTATCTAATACACCATAGAATATGTAGTTTATAAACATACAGTAGTGACTTAGTTGTATAAGTTTCACAATGAAGTTGTCTGCTTAAGTGGTGTCCACAATGCTTGACATTGCAGTTTCGATTCTCACTAAGGGTTGGTATTTGTATGTTATAATTACATATGTATAATATCACTATAACCAGTTCTCTAGCCCAAGCTGTAGTTAGTTTAAGGGAGTGCATTTATGAGGAACTAACAAAATCATTTATCCACTTAAATCATTCACATACTATTTACATCCCACTTATGCAGCTATGATTTCCCTTGTTAAAGGTATTTGTGGAGGTCTATTGATTTGGACATGAAAGATTCACATAAATAAGACAATGGAATAGCTTACAGTAAAACCTAGTTTTTGGATGATTCTAGCATATTTTCTTGCTGCTAGTCGCGAGTCCTCTTCACTTTTGGCACCAGTGCAGACCATTTTGCCTGACGAAAATATAAGTGCTGTAGTCCTAGGTTCTCTTATCCTCATAATAACAGCTGCAAAACGTTTTGGATTGTACTCAGCATTTCGAGCATGTAATGCAATTTTCTTTAGGTCTAATTTGCAGAATAAGTTCACTGTTGATACTATATTTCTGGAATTGATAATTCACCTTTTATTAGTATGAAAACACCTTATGTAGTAATATGGGGCTTAAGAACAGCAATAGATGATTTTATTATTTTTTGAAAGAAAAATTATATTATGGTCTATTATAGTAAGGTATGATCATAAAATTATATTATATTATGGTCTATGGCAAACAAACCATGAAAACAACATAAATTTGCAGTAATTTTATGTTTTTTACTTACTGTAACTGTGGTAAAATTCCAGGATCAGCTGACATAGGAGTCATAGGTGTCATAGGAGCTGGGCTGGCTTGACTGAGCATCTGCTGCCCAGCTAAACTCCCACTGGTGATCATTGGAGACATAAGATTTTGCTTAAATGAATAAAACATATATTAATTTATTGATATATAATAGTATGTACAATAAATGATTATTAAATATATCGAGATTACTAACAGTAATTAAATTCATATCAATATACATACTGGGGTCTGTGGCTGCATCATTTGTTGAGGTGTTGCATAGCTGGCTGTTGGGGCATAAGTGTGTACAGAACGCTGAGGAGTACCCATGATTGAGGATCCAAAACCCACAAGTGGTGAAGAACCCATGGCTGACAGCGAGTTCTGTTGTTGCTGCTGTTGGACCTGATGTTGTTGTTGTAAAGCATTTGGCAGAATCTGCTGGTCTTCCTCCGGCTGGTGCAAAGGTGTCCCAATACCGGGAATATTGTACGGACTTGGTAGCATTTGGTCCATTTTATCTGATTATCTATGAGATGTGTTTTGAGCCACCTAAAAACGTTCCTAGAAAAATTACTCAAGTGCTTTTGTACCCTTTACTGCTATGTTTTAACCGATAATAACAAGATAATATAAGAACACCTGCCACATTATTAACATAACTTTATGAACCAAATAATGAGTAATAGAAGATACACTCGCTAAAACCGTGCTGTAATCTCGTTTTAGCTGCAAAATACAGAGACGCTATTACTCTTACTAGCTTGGTTGCTTTTGCTTGCAATGGGTTCAGTTCAGAAAACCATTACTACCTGTAGTGAAGTGAAGTGAGTACAAATGACAGTTTCCAATATCTACAGAGCAACACACAGGAACACAGTATCTATTTTGCCCTAAGTGCCCAAGCAAAGACTACTATTATTGAACACTTGAAAAATCTTATGTGTAACTCCTTGTAAATGCTGAGTTCATAATGCCCAAACTTCAGATGCCCAAATAACTGTGCTGTTTTCATAAGAGATATTTAAGCGTGGTCCTTGTGGCTATCATGGAACAAAGTAGTACAGTACATATACCGTTTATAGAAAGTCTAGTCTAGCTAGGCATGAAAGAACTATACGTGTTTGTCCTATCGCATGTAGCAATAACACGTTAGACCATCGATTGGATAAAATTTCTGTAATAATCTATTTTGAGATATGTATATGCATTAGTAAATATCAGTATCAATTGAATAATAACTGTATATAACTAACTTTCATATTACTTATTAATTCCTAGTTATTACTGTCACTTCATAAAAAGTAGTTTTTTTAGTACTATTTACTACTATATGCTGTGAAGAAATAGCATACTGTAGGTAGGGCCATATTAATAGTAGTCTATGGTAGGGCCGTCCGTGCTTTGCTTTGCTTTCTTTCTACAATACGTGTAGTGGAACTGAATATTGCATCTGCATTGATTTGAAAGTGTTAACATATAAACGAAAGTTTCTTACTATTCGTAATGGCAGAAACAATGAAACAAACCGTTGCTGGTATATTAAAAAGCATTGAGAGGTAATTTAAAGTTAAAGTAAAGAGGTTATGTCGTCTACATCTTTATGATGCTAGTATTAAACGTTATTACTGCTTCTGTTGATATCATTTATATCTGATTAAAGAACGCCTTAGTAAATGCATATTGATTTTGGTACTAACCAACACTTGCTTGAAATAATCTAAACTGTGGATCGCAGGGAGTGGAAAGACAGGAGGGAGGCCTTTGCTCAGCAGTGGAGACAGAAGGCTATAAATAAATAATAATAAATATAAACCTTAGGCACTCTTTGTTTTTATAGATATAATCCAGCCAATCTTCAAACTCTTGAAAGATATGTTGAAATGCAATCTCGAGAGAACACATATGATTTGGAGGCCAATTTGGCAGTTCTTAAACTGTACCAATTTAATCCGGAGAAATTCAATGCAGATGTAACATGTCAAATTCTTTTGAAAGCACTGACAAATTTCCCCCACACAGACTTCACTCTTTGCAAGTGTCTACTTCTGGAATCAGTGGTATGTTTAACAAAAACAATAGATTATGATTACAAAAAAAATTTTTTTTAGATCTACTGAACAAATATGTGAACTGTATAGTAAAATTTTATATTTAAAATTTTATATTTATATTGTATTAGTAAAATTCTGAGGAAATATGGAAAATATTGTGAAGAATTATTGTATTTCTTATAGGAAGATCTTTAGTATGTATTTTAATGCAAAGTGGGGACTACCAAAGCAATAATTTATGCTTTGCTTTTCAGGTGGAAAATGAGACAATATCACAGATTAAGTATTTAGCAGACATTTTAGAGCAGTGTGACTTTGCTCAGTTCTGGAACAGAGTACACCAAATGCCAGAGTTGTGTAACCGCATTAGTGGTTTCCATGACTCCATTAGGAAGTTTGTGTGCCATGTAGTAGGTATCACTTTCCAGACCATAGACAAGAATAATCTTGCAAACTTGCTTGGTGGAATTGATGGTAATACTCTTTTTTATACTCAGCTTTTATTTACTATATTTAACTTGTGTATAAACTCTCAAAAAAGTCTCATAAAGAGCATTTTATACATTGGAGCAATTATTTGCCTGATTATAAGTACAATTATTGTTAATCAATATTACAGATGTTACTCTGAAGCACTGGGTAAAGAAATATGGATGGAGAGATGATGGCAACCTGATCTTCATTGCCAACCAAGATGAGAACATAAAAACTAAAAATATCACAGAAAAAATTGAATTTGAGCATCTTGCACCATTGATGGCATTGCTTTGAATTCATTATTGTCATATTTTCCAATAAATATGTATTCCATGTACTTAAATGAGTTTGTATCTTGAATGTTTGTGAAAAATACTTTCATATACTTTTTGGGAGGAATGGATGAAAGAGAATTTGGTAACTGGTAAATAAATATATGTGCTTTTCAATCTTAATAAATGCACAGTAAGCTACATATTAATATCCGTTGAGGAAATTGTTCTCTAACTATTTGTAAAGTATTTTTCCTTAGTGTTCCTTATACTTGGTTAGCCTGTAAATGTAAGTTGTTTGAAAAACGTCCCAGTTCTCAATGTGATTACATACATGAACAACACTACCACTTAAATAGGATGTAGGTTGTTTGAACGTGTTTTCAAACCTGCATATCAAACTAACTTGACTGTGTTCAACATACCTTGAATTTCTTTAATACAAATTACTTAGCAGTCCTGTGACGCAAACATGCAAACTCAGAATTAGGTGTGTAATCTATCGGAACCTTACATTGCGTTATTTCGCTATACAGTCGCAAGGCAGGTCTAATCTTATAAAGCCTTAGAGCGAGAAAAAATACCTACGATCCGAATGATTCACCTGATTTCCTTTGCCAAGGCAGTTTGCGAAATTATTATCTTGAAGGTAGCCCAGAGACCCAGACACTCCAAACGCGTTTAAAATCTGGTTTAAGATACTCAAACTGCCTGGTGAATAGCTGCCGGAACAGCAACTCCATGTTTTATATCAAAGGTACAATTCTTGAATTCATTGGGACACCTACGAATAATACCTTTAAAGGTAATGTAAATAAATGTTGTTGACATCAAAAAAACTAAAGCTGCATCAAATAAGTATTTTATTTTGACTAGCCGTCTTTCGTGGCGCCAGTTTCAATAATTGAGGTCATTGCGATCTATGTATCTACAGAATAATTCATTTTATATCGTCAATGCAGAAAAATCGCATGCGCTGTGTATCTACTTACATCATATTTTTTCTTAAGTGTAAACAAACTCACAGTTGTAAAAACGTAAGATAAAACTTGAACAACAGCGTATAACAAATAACAATAATGCGGTTCAATTTGTGCTTTTTTACGATTTCTTGCCATGACTATATCCATGTTCCTTGCCGCCAGCATGGCCACCCTTCTTGCCGTGCTCATGATGGTGGGCGTGGTGCTCTTCGTGGCCGTGATGGCCCTTGTGCCCTTTGTGGTCCTCGTCGTAGTGGCCCTTGTCGTGATGCCCTTTCTTGCCGTGATGTTTTTCATGATGTCCCTTCTCGTGATGACCTCCTTTTTTGTGGTGTCCACCCTTCTTGTCGTGGTGGCCATGGAAGTCGCCATGCTTGTGGTGGTGCCCACCCTTATGGAAGTCGTCGTAGAACTTATGTTCCTTGTGGTATTCGTCTTTATGGGACTTGTGGTGGAAGCCGGTCGTCTTCGATCCCTTTTTGTGGCCTTTTTTGTGTCCGAATTTTCCTCCCTTGTGTCCATGGGCGGCTTCGTGGTGATCGCCGTGGTGGTCGTGTTCGTCGTGGTGCTTTTTCTTGTGCCCTCCGTGCTCGTCGTGGTGCCCTTCGTGGTGATGTTTCTCATGATGGCCATGCTCCCCCTTGTCGTGGTGGTGGTGGGACTTGTATCCCTTGTCCCCTTTCTCGCCATGATCCTTGTGATGGTCGGCGTGGTGTTCGTGTCCTCCGCCTTGTTCATGGTGACTGTCCTGCGCCTTTTTGTGCTCCGTGCCAGCTAGCGCCTGGTCCTTAGCTTCACTTCCCGCCGCGGACAGGTCTACACCGCTGTTTACCGCCACTGGATCAACGGCAACTTTTTTATCTCCTTTTTTTTCACCTACATTTCGTGCTTGTGTTGTCAATACTAGAGCGCAGACTAGCAGTCCTATTGTTATTATGAGCCTCATTTCTGTAAATAAAAATAGTCTTTAGTCATTGAACACAGAAAAGGTAAGTTTATAACAAGAAAACGGTCCTCCTGATGGTAAGCGGGTACCGCAGTCTATGGACTCTTGCAACACCAGAGGTATCACAAAAATCCTAAACAAAAAACGACTTACTTGATTCGGCTCACCGCGCGGCGTGGCTGTCAGGAGAGCTACGACGGTAGTGTCACAAGTGTTTCCGCGTCTTGCATTTATAGATAACAGCACTTTCAACAGCTGTCGATTACAGATTGATCTTTGGCAATCGTTGCTGCAGATTTCTGGACGAGTGATTCTGCGACAGCGGCAGTGGTGGCGACATCGGGCCATGGTTAAAACGGAATTAGTTCCGTCAGGCTGTTATAATAGACGTTCTATTATTGTACTGTAGTATATATTTTTTACGTTAATAATTAACTAAAATTTGATTTTACTCTATAGTTATTAAATTATTATTATTTGATCAAAACATTACCATTAACATACAATTAACAATCATTTATTTACAAGGATTATATAACAAAATATTGGTATAACAATGTGTCTTATTGTAACAACTTCAGTGTTTGCCGTGGTGGAATCCCCAATGTTTGTGGTCGTCATGACCGCCCTTCTTTCCATGCCCGTGGTGGTGGTGGTGGTGCTCCTCGTGTCCATGGTGGCCCTTGTGTCCTTTATGGTCTTCATCGTAGTGATGTTTGTCGTGGTGTCCTTTCTTGCCGTGGTGGTGTTCGTGGTGGCCGGAGTGGTGGTGGCCGCCCTTCTTGTGCCCGCCGCCGTGTTTTTCATGGTGTCCGTGGTGGTCGCCGTGTTTGTGATGTTTGCCTTCCTTGTGGTGGTCGTCGTAGAAGTGGTGATCTTTGTGGTACTCGTCCTTGTGGTATTTCTTATGGTAGCCTTCGGTTTCTTCTCCCTTGTCGTGATGTTTCTTATGATGGTGCTTGCCCCCTTTGTGATGATGCCCATGTTCGTGATGGTGGCCGTGGTGGTCGTCTTCATCCCAATGTTTCTTGTGGCCACCGCCGTGCTCATGGTGGTGCCCTTCGTGGTGGTGCTTCCCGTGGTGGCCGTGCTCGCCTTTGTGGTGGTGGTGGTGGCCCTTGTGCCCTTTGTGTCCCTTCTCGCCGTGCTCGTGGTGATGGTGTGCGTGGTGCTCCTTGCCACCGCCCTCCTCGTGGTGATGGCCATGTCCCTTGTGATGGCTGGCCGCGGCGGTGAGGTCAGTTTCCTTCGGGTCGATCTCGCGACCAAAACAAGCGACAAGAGCACATCCTAGTACGAAAAGAGCGACTAGCGTCCTCATAGTGGCTAGTGGCCTTTTTGTTAGCTTACTTGTTGAATATTTGGATTCTTAGATAGCACTGACTCTCCACAGGCTGAGAGAGCATTTTATATCATAAAATTGCTGGTCGCAGGTGGTGAAACCATCGGGCAAGGACGCCACGGCGGCTTGCTCGGGCATGCGTTACGCCTAATTACAATTTCTGATCATTGCGACACATTTAAGGCCTAAAACGCAAGTTCTCATAACTTGTCATTAGTATATTCACTGGTCAACACTTAGTGTTGCTTTAAGAACTTGAATAACAGTGGCGAAATGAAGTGTTCGGTGCATAATAGGATAAGCTAACTGAGCGCCTAGCCAGGTAGCTTTGTTGGTAGTGTTTCCGACGATCAGTACTATGGAACTACTAGGCGCTATGTCGACATCAATCTAACCAAATTATACTCCAATCTATACAGGATATAGTAAAGAAAAGATTTCAGGGGTAATAATTGCAAGGAATGATATCGTCTATAACGGGCTATATTTTAAGCATATTATTAATTTATTATGACAATATCATGTGAAGTTTATTAAAAATAATAATAGCTTGGAATGATAACGTACATTTATATATATACATAGTTATACAGTAGAACATTGACAACGATAGGTATATATATTTATGTAGAGAGAAAAATAAAATATATGACCAAGGTATGGTTATTATGGAACGTACCTACATGACACAAATGTCTGCTCCCAGCGGGAATTAAACCCTCAACCTTAAGCTTTACAGACTCAGTAAGTATTATTCATATTGAACAAGTAGTACCTAAAATCGTATTTGTATGGGATATTATATTTATCAGTGTAAATTTTTTACTCGACTCGCAAGAAGACGAGTTATGAATATCATAATGTAAGTATTATATGTGTGGATACGTAACATACTATATACAACATACTTACATTACCTTATATAGGTACACATGTGTCGGTAGGGGTGTATCAACGGTCTCTCTTTGTCGGAGATACCTTTACAAACCTGCACCGTTCGTTGCTGTTTCAAGCACGTATCTAAATAGAAACGCACTTGAAAAACAGCTACGACCTCCATGCGTATTCATATACTACTTTGACTTTTTCCTAAGCTTATGCAAGTTTCCTTCCCACGTTTTTCTTCAGCGTAAAGCTCGTGAGGTGACTCAATCACTGTAAGTACCTACTTAAGTTCAGTACCTACTCATTGATACAGGCGGGATTGAACCTTGCATTGCTATTTTATTGTAGCCCATTTAATCAAAGTTAGCCCTTCACTTCGAAAACCGGGTCCGCTATATAAAAATTACCTATGTCGCAGGAATTATAAGCGAAGCTGGTTGCTACTATTTGTAGCAACTATTTGTCCAGCTTATAAGAGATATATGTATTTCAAAAATCTAAATAACTGGTAAGTTAAGTTATTTACGTGCGTAAGTAGGTATGTTTTATATTTTATTTGTATTAACCTCCCTAATGCAGTCGATTAGGAAGGTTAATACAATAATGTTACCAGATTCAATGAGGTTGCATTGTGAACTTCACCCTCCTTAAGCATTCAAAGTACATTGTAATTGATTAACAGTTCTAAGGGGGTCTAACGTGTAATTGCAGGATTGACTATAATATTTTAATTATGTATTCATTCATTCATATCATCACGCCGAGGCCCTAACTGGCTAGGCAGAGAGTATAGAGCGCCGGTTCTCTCTAGAATTACATACCTCTTTCGCTTCGTCCACATAATCAGTATCTTCACCCTAAGTACCCTTATTTAAAATAATTATCATAGGTGCCGATACATAAAGCGAGATAATCTTACGTATATTCATGGATATACATGTTTAAAATACGTAAACACAATCAAATGTCCAAAACTTTATATTTGTATTTTGTTATGTAATCAGGAATATCCTACATAGTGTTGTTAATGTATTTTATTTATGTATCATCCTGCTGAGTTTCCATGGGGCTTAAATAAAGCAGATATAATAGACACCAGTCTTTCCTCTCTCTTTGGACTCACGAACCTTTTTTAATCCTCGCTTAATTCATGCACAGCCGCATCTAGATAGTAAACGTAATAGCCGATTAGATAGTCAAATATAAAGTCACTAGTAAATTTTATTTCTTATATATATGTAGATATACTCGTATATTCGCATCAAGTTTGTTCTATGCCTAAATACTCAACTCAACTCAAATAAGTGACCTCACACCCTGATCGTCAAGTGGTCATTGCGTTTAGAAACCAACGTAGATAGCTACAATGTCGAGGGGAAATAATTGTGCGTAATGCAAATGTAAGTAAAAAATAATAAAATAATCGAAACCTAAACCTTTACTATTTCTCTATCCTTCGATATTAATAACTTTTAGTCCATTAAGGAAAAACATAAGCCGATTTTTAAATGATTGAATCAGGACTGTACCTATTAATAATTTTTCAGTTTTGCTAATTGGACTGTTTGATATTAATGACAAATATGAAACTTCTGTCTATTTGAATAAGGAATAAGATATAACCATTGTATAGGAAAATTATTTAATTGGTATAAAAATATTAACAACAACAACAACAAAAACATGCATTCTTAACATAGAGTCGTAACAATGAGTATCGATGGTAAGGTTAGTGTTTGCCATGGTGGAAGCCCCAGTCCTTGTGGTCGTGATGGCCGCCCTTCTTGCCGTGGTCGTGGTGTCCGTGGTGATGGTCCTCGTGGCCGTGGTGTCCGTGGTGCCCGTGGTGGCCCTCGTCGTGGTGATGCTTGTCGTGATGTCCGTGGTGGCCGTGGTGACCTTCGTGGTGGCCGGAGTGGTGATGACCGCCCTTCTTGTGACCGCCGCCGTGCTCGCCGTGGTGATGGTGGTGGTGTCCGTGCTTGTGGTGCTTGCCTTCGTCGTGGTGGCCGTCGTGGAAGTGGTGATCCTTGTGGAAGTGGTCCTTGTGGTGCTTCTTGTGGAAGCCGTCGACGTGCTCGCCCTTGTCGTGGTGCTCATGGTGACCATGCTTCTCACCCTTGTGGTGGTGACCATGTTCGTGATGTTCGCCGTGGTGGTCGTGCTCATCCCAATGTTTCTTGTGGCCACCGCCATGTTCGTGGTGATGTCCCTCGTGGTGATGCTTGCCATGGTGGCCGTGGTCGCCCTTTTCATGATGATGGTGACCGTGGTGTCCTTTGTGGCCCTTACCGCCGTGCTCGTGGTGGTGGTGTCCGTGGTGGTGGTGGCCGCCGCCCTCCTCGTGGTGGTGGCCGTGGCCCTTGCTAGCCGCCACAGCCTGGTCCCCGGCCTCGGCCTCGTGGCCGGCGCACATCGCCGCCAGGCACACTACTGCTGCCACTAACAGGATCTTCATGTTGGCTGTTGTTGCTGGTGTACTTCCTCAGTTGGTATGTAACTGGAGGAAGTCCGGTTGTGACTGACCTCTGCTACTTTGATTGCCTATTTATATTAAGTGCTTGTAGTGCACAGTCTCAGGCGGTGGAGAAATTATTCCGCAAGCGTCCCGCCGCTAGTTCACGGTCAAATCGCAAAAAACTACAGTGGATTTGGTTTGTCGGATGCTCTCATTAAAGCTATTGGTAGATTTAATTAGCAAATACTCAGTGGTAGCGACAATACAGCAGCAACTGTCATATTAGCAATACCTGACGTTGTTTTGTATAGTGTGAGCGTGCGCTAATTCGGTTTCAACTACAACTTCTCTAATATAACCTCTTTAAAATCCGAAATATATTTTAAATATGTTTTACTTACTTATCTTCAGTGCACACGGCAACTCTCGATCCTTAACATACATTACAGTTCAAGTCAAACAAAGATTTTTTAACGGATCGGTAGTTAGGCACCTTGCTTCATCCTTTATGGTGTTAGTCTGTTAGTCCAGAGATAACGGGCCCTATACCTCTGCCTCCTCTGTGTCTCCTCACAGAGGAAGCAGAGGATATAGAGTGAGGAACATGGGTTGATGATATACATATAGGTAAATGTATTTCTTTTTTAGTTCCTTCCAGACTCAGTCACAGTAACACGCAGTCGAGTGTCGAGAAAAATGTTTTTATGCCTTTAATTTATCCTCAAACGATAAAAACTCTGAAATTTTTAGAAAATGTGGACCCGTACAATGTAGATTTAAGGAATATATTCTCATTAAAACTTATAAAGTTCACTTCTTCTTCTTCACATCTTACTCTTTATTATACTTAGGTAAATTATTTGAACATTGAAGTTTATATTGCTTCCTTAAATTTCAATATAATATTACATATATTAGGAACAAATGTCTGGATGTGTGTTCTGCTCGTACAACCTTTGTAAATAATTACAACCAAGTAAATGAAATAATTCTGAAGAAAATAAAATAGACATTTTATAACACAGTCCCATTTGGAAAAAATCTCAAACAACTTCAGTCACTATCAAGTATGAGAGTAAATTTATACTTGTGCACTCATCCTCGCTGAATACACATATCTTAAAACAGTAATCACGATAAAGATGTAGGTAATAGAATGAACGGTACGCTGAATATGTAAAGATACGACCTACATGCCCTCAATGCGCTATTGTGAACCTCACAACAACGAGGATTTTTCATTCAATGCAACACACACTTGATTGACAGTTCGTATCGATTGAAAATTATCTGCTTAGTGGATCCTTTCGTGTTGCAAACGCCGCTATTTGGATAGCGTTAAACAATTCTTCCGAATGACTTAACGCGGTTAATCCACGCCCTTGTTGGCTTATATCCGGGCTATTTTCTGTATGATGTATTCACTTTGATTATATACGCTTATGAGTTCTACAGAATTTGATGAAATTATTTACGTACGTATTTAAATTCCATAATTTATTATTACTTCCATTAAAATATAAGAGATTTTATCCGAAATGTAATAATAATAATAATATATCCTCACGCCTTCCCACAAGGGTCCCCGAAGGGGTAGGCAGAGGTGTATAGGTAATACCCACACACCCACTTTCCGCCAGAAGTATATTAGGTGCCAACGTGACAGATGGCGAGTCCATCGCCGTTACTCAAGCACGACTATACATACGCCTTTGAATTTCTTCTCAGACATATGCAGGATTCCTCTCGATGTTTTCCTTCACCGTAAAGCTCGTGGTGTGACTAATCACTGTACTTAAGTTCAGAAAAACTCATTGGTACAGTCGGGATTCGAACTTGCGACCTTTACGTCGCAGGCAACTGCTCGAACCACTCGGCCACCACGGCTTTTTATAATAAATGTATATATTATGATTATAGCAGACATTGGACTTGCTAGAAAAAAGAATCTATTATTTTCGCAGTGGTACCAATGGTAATCTATTGGTGTAAAAAACTAGGACTGCTAAAATATTAGATTCTCATATTGATGGTAATGATGACCATTAGATCAACATTAGGTACTATATCAATCAATCTTGTAGAATTCCAATCAACATTAATTCCGCTGTGCTAATTTGGATCAGAGTCAATAAAGATGTACAATATTGTCAAGTTAATCCTTATACGACTGTAGATTTGCTTTGATTATTTTAAACTAGAAATACTTCAATATACTTAGGCTACGCAAAGTAGCAATAGTTATATACTCGCATATATAACCAGTGCAATCGCGAATATTAAATTCAGTACCTTCTTCGAGTTTAAAAAAGCTTCAATGCATTGCAAAGTGCCGTGGTAGCCGAGTGGTCGCCTAAGTAGTCTCAAAATAAAGGTTGCAGGTTCGAATCCAGTCTATACCATTTTTTTTTTCTGTACATATAGTCAATTATTATACTAAGCTTTAGGAAATATGTTTCTAGTGAAAATTGGGCACATACCCCTGCCTACACCGTCAGGGTACTTTATAGGAAAGTGTGAAGATAAACTTACATAATACATGTTGTAGAAACACATGTTTGTCTGAAAGTAGCTCAGCAAAAAGTTAAAATATTAAACTATCTCTAATTCTTTGTAACAGCATTTAACCTACTCATTAAATACTAAATTGCAATCTGAAAATATGTTCTAATTGTAATAAAGTAATTTGACATCTTAATCAAATACCTTCAATGTATTGACAAGGTGTGTATAGGTAATGGTTGGCCAACTTGTGAACTTTAAGTGAACTTATCTCCTTTTCTGTCACATAGGTATGTAGGTATATCTACATTAATTGAATAACCTTACCGACCTAGAACATTTGAATATAGTGGTCCGTCCCGGCTTCGCTTCGGTGGATATAAGATTTTTATTTATAAAAGAAAACATAGCCTATGCCACTCAGGGTGAATGTAGCTTTCCAATGGGGAAAGAATTTTTCAAATCAGTCCAGTAGTTTCGTATAAATACAAACATACTTACATACAAATCTTCCCTCTTTATAATATTAGTATAGATAGTACTTTTTGGGAACGTTAGGAACCTTACAGCATGTACATGTAAAATGTATGTTAACAAAATTAAGTAGAAGCTGTCTACTATAAGTTAAGTTCACGATCGTCACGGTCTAACAAGCACTTTTCTAAAGGTTCGCTTTCATAACACCCGCGATTTCAAGGCTACAATGGCCTTCTGATATACTTTCGCTTACGGAATACAATGACCGTCCGCTTGATTTATTTATTTTAATGTACACAACGTCTTTCCAATACGGCGACATTGCTCATAAATACCTACCTATTTAATCATTTCGGCTTTCAAGTATGTATCTTTCACAAGATCCCAATGAGATCATAAAAGTTTTCAAGACACGGAACTGATAGACATCTTCGACTCTTCGCTGGGAGGAATTAGGTTTTCTAAAAAAAAACGAATGAAGACAATGTGACGTCCAATGCCAGCCAGTAATAACTATGCAACAAATATAAAAAGAAGGAAATCATAAAATAAACTCAAACGATATGTCAATCCGCTGCCGTTTAGGTACACTTATATCTGGCTTCATAATATAGGTTAGTTAGTACTGTCAAGAGTCCTAGTTCCAGTGAAACACAAGCAGGTAATGCTCTTACCACATCCAGGGCGCGTACTTAGTGGCATTAGGCGCTAAGCGGCCTAGCCTACTACAACAATCTCGTTACTGTTATTATAATGCTGTTACTCCTGAAATATCATATTTCTAGCTTTGAATAATGTTTGCCGTAGGTGCTGGATTTGCACGATGAAGTGAGCATGCTTTAAGTAACATTGTTGGGATTACTGGTCACTAACAAGCTATAAGTACTTAAAGACCTTTACAAAATTGAAAACAAGTGCAAGATAGGCGTGATGAGCGAGAAATAAAATTCGAATTAGTCAATATCCCATGAAGACATCAGTAACTGGCCAGAATACCACTTAAACGTATTACGGCGGAAAGAGGGTTTTACACTACTACCTACATATTTCTGTTAATGCGGACCGTTTTGTAAAAGTATGGGAATTTTATAAAAATATGTTTTTTCTATCATTCCTAGAGTTCTTAGCTTTAAGTACCTACCTAATATTGTTCAGAATTGATCATGCTTAAAATACTTGAATGCACATTGCACAGCTGGATAATATGATATATTATGTTAGTATTATATGTCGGCCTAGGAGCCGAGTGGTGAGCTGGTTACGAAGTTAAAGGTCGTTCATCAGTTATATGCCAATATTTTTTTATATATGTATACATGTATCTTAAAAGGATATCACTACCTAGTTCCCATAGTAACAAGCTTTATTTTGTTTGGTGGGATTATCCCAATACAGAGTTTCCGAATGTTGCTTGAGTAACAATTGATATGCATAATATATAGCATGCTAGCCCTCTATGTAGTGATGTGGGGTGTTTTCGTGTAACTTGCATGAATGTGTGTGTGCGTGTGTGTGCACAACGTAGTTCGTACCAAGCGGCGAGCGTGGTTTTGACAACATATTGTTGCGCTCAGGAGGTTAGCTCGGGATAATCCTGGCTATTGTTAGATATTTTAATGCTTATGCTCTTTGTGTGACCGTCCTGTATTAAGTCATACGCGGATAATCGCCGTATTATGTTGAATTAATTTTCCATTAGCTTGTACCAAAGGGATTGGCAGCTGCTTAGCGACTGTTCCAGCAAAACAGAATGATTTGTGTGTACATACTCACATGCACCAATATCCGACTCTATTCGCTAAATTGACACATTTCGCTTGAACAATATAACACGAGAGAGTGGGACAGACAATACACCGAGTGAAATCGATATCCTTGTCATACCTTTTTTTTAATGTAGCATTTTATTTCAGCACACAAATAAATTTTACAGAACGTAGTTAGGCAAATAGACAGTAGTTATGTGCCTGGCAATTGGCAAACTTTGTATTTGTATAACGATAAAATCATTATAACATGTAGATAGTACAGATAAAGGACGTGGGCTCAAGACAAGGTAATCGGGTCTTACTGTCACGCATCGTCGAGTGTGCTCAATATTTACCAGAATAGAACACCGTGGAGATGTTTCCGGCCCATGAAAGTATCATATTAACTGTGCAAACACTGGCTCGCAGGCTCTATAGTGGGCAGCTGGGCGACACGACTAATTACATCAATTACAGGCAAACAGAACTGTGCTCGGGTTTCGAGGCTCCCACCTTTGTCAATATTTGCGAAGAGATGCCGCAGAGCGCGCCCGCTCACCGCTCCTCCGCCCCGGCCCGTGGCCCGGCCGAGCGCACGGAATGGACACCGACGTTCGTCATGTTGACAATTTGCTCAACCTCTATTAATAAACGACAAATATATGTTGAAGGAACCAAATTTGGAAATTTGCGTAGTTACTTGTATATAGGGGTCAGCGATATATAAGGACATTTTGAGTTCAGTGGTTAAGTTACAACACACTCTTTATTTGACACGGTGGTACACCTAAATATATCTCTGGCGAAAAAAGGGTATCATTTCATCTCCGCGTGTCACCTCAAGCCATCCCGTAAAGGCGTAGCAGAAATGTAGCAAACCCTTTTTTAGCGGAGATATATTTATATGCAAAAATTACAGATGGCGAGTCCGTCACCGTTTATTTAGACACAACCATACCTACATATGACTTTGAATTTCTTAAACTCGAGCAGCTTTTGTCTCGATGTTTTCGTTCACCGTTATTGTGGTGTGATAAGAAATCAAACAAATATCTGCTGCGAATAGGGATTTAACTATGCCGTTAATTTATTGCAATGATGTTCAACGCATAGTCAAGGGTAGGTTGGGTACATCTGTAATTTGCCATTTATACCTATGTATATTTAGTAATAAAATTCATATGTATGTATATACTTACACACAGTGCTTGATTGTGGAAGGTATAAAAGCATTTTTTATTACTTAGGTGTGTGTAACAGTGTGAGTATTATGTATTGTTATAGGATTCTCATAAGCTGCAAAAAGGCGAACACGTCGTGAACGCCGCGGGCGCAACCTTTGATAACACAAGTCGTTCAATTTGTTCGTTGTTAGGTCCCGGGCTGTAATCCCGCGACTCGACAATTGTCACAAAAAGACTGTCTCGCTATAATATGACAAGGAAGCTTCGTATTTGCCAACGAGCAGATACATAATGGGAGATAATCCCCGTCGGATGCCAGAGACTACGTTGGAGGTGCATGCCACTCAATTAGGGTACATTACTTAATCACTTATTGCGAAAGTATTCATAGTGACTAGTTTCAACAAGTGGTCCCAATTGGACTATAATCATCATGGAAAACATTTATAAATCGACATTTTAGAAGAAAAATCTGATGTTTTTTTTTTAAATGAGTAGTGGTAGTAGTAATGGACACTAATGGGTAACTACAAAATAATTAAAAACCCCTTGTCAAACTGGTACTGAGCTCTTAAATCTCTATTCTTACTAGATGTGCCCCGCGGTTCCACCCGCACTAAATTCATATATCTACCTAGATATGTGATAGCTGGTCTGCTCCGTTACGTTGTAACTATGATACCCTTACATTTTATATTACATTTTATATTTATATGTACATACTTATATCTGGTTTTTGCTTGATATATTTTTTTAGAATCTATAATTCGACAAAAGTATCAGTTTACTACAATATGGTTGAATAAACAGGGAATGAAAAGGAATCAATTTAATTATACCTTAAAATCTAATTTGGTTTAGATATTAAGGTATAATAGATATAAGGGTCAAAAATCATGATAGGATCGCTGAAAAATCACGAAACCCTATATCTGCTCGTTTACTTATACCTATGAACAAAATCTTCTACATGACTAAGAATATATAAATAAATTGGATACGCTTGCTGTCATATAGCATTGTATATAAGGGGAGTACTTACGAGTAACATGACTTTAGGGATTTCATTATAACAGATTACGACTTATAGGGGGGATACAGAGATTACTATTATACTAACCGTTGGGAGCGTCGTATTGTCACATCCATTAGGTGTGCGAGGGGCGGAGCGAGGCCACGCCCAGCGGCCGCCCTGCGCACCCCACGCGCCCGCCGTCGCTGCGCCGGCACTCTGACACCGCCGCGGTAGCTCGACGGATCGTATACTATCACATAGTTATATTTATAATATACGGAATCACTTTAAGTTTGTTTTTTTTTCAGTCGGCACTATATAATAAGCTAATAAAATTAAACATTTTGTGCTACGAAAAAAGTAGATTATTAATTTTAAGTGATATTTATTCGCAATGATTATAAGGGAATACCTAAGATAATGGTGTGTGGGGGTGTGAAAAGCTCAGTGTTAGTGTCGCGGTGAGGATATCGCGGGCAGCGTGGCGACGCAGGGCACGCGCGAGGGCATGGGCGGCGCGGGTGGCGGCTGGGCCGAGGCGCCGGCGCTACTGAGCACGGCGCTGCTGCTGGGCGGCGCGCTGCCGGAGCGCCCGCCTGCGCCGCTCTTCACTATCGACAGCATCCTGGCGCCGCGACCTCAGCCACCACTCCCTCCGCTGCAGCTGCAGCACTTGGCCCATTCGCCCTTCCACAGAGCACATGAACTCTTTGGTACGTCTGCCAACATCATGTTGTTGGCCAATGGTGAGATTCCTGTTTGCAATTGTACAAAGTAAAGTAAAAAGTCACTTACGCTAATAGGTTTACAAAATTACCTATTACAAATTAGTTACATTAGTTCACGTTCTCCCACAAGGGTATGTAAAGGGAAGGCAGAGCTGTGGAGTAGCCACACATCCACCTTTGGCCTGATGTATTTTAGGTGTCAACGTGGCAGATATCGAGTTCGAATCTAGGGCAAGAATGGAAATATTTTTTTGTTTGGGACTGATGAATGTGGATGAAGCCAAAAGTTTTTAAATAAAATAGACAGAGACTGTGTGATGACATTAGTGTTTGCATGTATGAAATGATATAAATACTATTAAGTTGTCCCGCCCATCTACGCTCGGGTGAAAAAAAAAATTCCCGGAACACGATCGCGTGCAGGTCCAATTGTGAATCTAACCTATTCTCGAATACAGAAGATACACAAAAAATTTCATTAAAATCGGTTTAGCCGTTTA